>OY751440.1:13509744-13665060 GCA_963565745.1 Phengaris arion | reverse complement strand
CATCCATACAGACAGACAGACAGACAGACAGACGGACGGACAAAGCGAAACTATAAGGGTTCCTTGAGTAATACGGAACCTTAAAAACAACACACACTAACTAACATTATTATTAACACATACTACCGTGCGTTTGATAGATACAATTTTGTTACACATTGACGTTAATAATCAAAGATTTCAAAACTAAAGACAGGCTATGACGTACATTTGACAGAACAAATCTTCATACAAGAAAAAGTTACGCCATCTTGGTTTTCACCATACCTCGAATGTCGGCCATCTTGATTACAACATACTTTAAATGTCAAAATGGCCTCAAAAACTCCAAAAGTGGGGCTATTTAAGTGGAGACAGTTTCTGCCTCAACATGCCTCGTCTATAATATAAACGTAAATGTTAATAATAGTCAATCTGTCACAACATTTACATTTCTTTAATTTTTAATATATTAGGTCTTTACCTATGAAATTGCCGTTTTGTATGAAAAAATTGAAACGAATTTTTTTCATGTATTTTTTATTTGTATTAATCAAAGTAATCACCCATGCAATCAATGCATCTATGCCAACGCAGTGGCAGTTTATTGATGCCCTCCTTAAAGAAATCAGCTGGACGGGAGGCAACAAATTCTTCAATGGCATTTTATACTGCCTCTCGGGTATTGATTTTTTTTCCCGCCAAGAAGTTATCTAAATTCTGGAAAAAGTAGTAGTCTGTAGGCGCAAGATCTGGTGAGTAGGGCGGATGACGGAGAGCTTCTAATCCGAGTTCTTGCAACTTGGAGACCGTCTGCTGTGCAGTATGAGGTCGCGCGTTGTAGTGCAGGAGCAGCGGAGACGAGCGATTGACGAATGCTGGTTGGAGATGTGCCAGCTTCTCCATCATTGTGTTCAGTTCTTCACATTATACATCTGCAGTAATGCTCACCCCGTTTGGTAAGAAGCTGTGATGAATCACACCGGCGCTAGACCATCAAACAGTGACCATCACTTTTCTAGGGGTAAGATTTTTAAGGGGTAAGTAAGTTGTTAAGACCCATTTGTCAAGCTTTTTTACCTTGCCAATTTGACGCAAATGGACCAATATTGTTTTGACGCTAACGTCGAAAGCTGCTGCTAATTCAGCCGTAGATTGTGTATCATCAGCTTCCACAATCGCCTTTAATTCGTCATTGTCGACCAAACTCTTCGGACGACCGCGAGGTTCATTTTTCAGGTCGAAATTTCCAGAACGGAAGCGAGCATTTTACAATACAGTAGCAATTACTCGAATTTTTAACATATCCATGATGACGAAAAAGATTGAAATGCGATGAAAATGTGACACTAATCAGTAAACAAATGACTACTTTTGAAAAAAGAATTCCATGTTTTTAAAATAAAATTAATTTGAAATTAGAATTCTTAGCCAAACAAAAATTATTTTGATTTGAAATGGCCAGTACTGCAGAATGGCAATTTTATAGGTAAAGACCTATTATAAGAGGCAAAAGAACCCTTATAAAGTTCAAACTTAAATAAAAGTAACTGGGTAGTTCTAATAAATTTAAATAAACAAAAGAACCACAAAAATAACAATCTTACCGGGAATCCGAAACCCATTCCGAATTTTCGAACAAAGCCAAAAAACAAAGCCAAAGCATGAAAAACTGTCAATGGGACTGAAATAATAGAGTCGAAATTATTGATATATTGTTGCACGACGAAAGAAAAAACATATGTAGTTTAAAAATGCGCAGTTTTTTCTGGGATTAGACCTAGCTAAATAAATTTTTCTCCTCCAAAACTCCCTGCATACTAAATTTCATAGTAATACTTGCAGCCGTTTTCGAGATTACATTATATATATGTACAAGATTGTCTCGTTTAAAGTATAAGATATCAATTATTATGGGCGAATTTCGACCCCAGGGCGACCTCTCGCCTGAATAAATAGACTTAGAAAGTCTTATTTACGAGCACATAATATTTTAGAACACGATAGAAGCGCAGCAAATGTCTTGGAAAACAGCATTTAGTGAAGTGGAAGAGGCTCAGTCTTTTTAAAATTATGTGCACACGTCCAATCGACTGCGGTAGTTTGGGTTGTGCGCACGAAGTTCGAACTGATAGCAGAAAATCGCAATGACTATGTCAGCCGAATACTCAAATGCTTCTTAAAATGAGAGGCATATGAAAAAATGAAAAAGGCTTCTTAAAATGAGAGGCATATGAGAAAAGGAATCGGTCATATGTTACTAGCCACTCAGCCAAGCTGAGTGACAGCCTGTGACGGTCTCTAACTTTATAGTTAAGACCGCACTAGGCGCCAGCGGAACGACGCGACGCGTCTCTACCAGCAACACCACAACGGAGCCATGGGTATGCCAGCGCGTAGTTCCGCAGCCGCGTAGTGCGTTATATCTTATTATAATTTCATACAAACAATATTTGGTCGTGTCGCGTTGCGTAGTTCTGCTGCCGCGTAGTTACGCCTAGTGTGGTCGGTCCCACCTTTAGTGGCGTTTGAGAATTTGGCCATGTTTTGGCAACAATACCTAATATGCTTAACATTCTAAGTATATACAATACCCTTTAGATATTACAACTTCCAAGTTACATTATAAATGACCCATTCGGATTTTATGATTAACATTCACCCGAAGTTCGGGTGAATTGAATTCGGCGATTGGGTGCACCTGCGGCCCGGCTGATCAATACTCGTATTGGATGAACGTCGAAAACAAATCCATCAAACCTCCCCTTTATCACAATTCGATGGAAAATTCTGTCTTTTGTTTATAAGAAAATCTGTGTATCTATATTATAAATAAATCGAGATAAGTACCTAAATCCTAAATAAGAAAAATGTATATGTTTCATTTTCGTGTTTAACAAAGGTCAAAGTTAATTAAAACTTGCCAAACTACGTAACACGAAACCAAAACGATGTTAAAATATAATAAATTCTTTTTAGCCTTATCTTTGATTTTATTCTAGTAGATTTTCAACAAGCCTTTGATGTTACAACACAAAGTAATTTGATATCTAATTAATTTTATTTTTAGTGTAGGCTAGTAAAGTAATTGTTCTCTATTTTGTTATTATTTTCCTTTTGTTCATCCTAAGTAATACGTTTTTTAAATGTTTTCTGCTTTCTAGTTTGTTTCAAATATTGGACGAAAAGTCTTTTTCATTATTTATTTATCTAATAATTAATTTTAATCATCGACGGCTATAATCGATAATACAACAACGGCATCTCTATAATGTAAAGAACATTTCGTACATTTATAGCTCCTCCCCACACCGATGTCGATGACAGTGGCCGGTTTCATTAAATCCAAGCCTCCTACGCAGGAGTAATTTGAAAATTACTTACTACAGGAGTATTTTGGAAAAATTTAGTGCCCCAGTGTGTGCGCAGTACACAAGAGCACTCTCTCATTCTTTTACTTTCGAAACCGTTTCGTTTGGGACAGATAACCAACACGACCGGCGACGCATGGATCATCTTTCTTGTCAGACAATCAGGCGATCAGCCTGCATTGTCCTAACCAAACATGGAAACAACATAACGTTACGTTGATGTAACTTACGACCTCCGAGTCGAGAGCCAAGCTCTAAGCCACTGGACCACGGAGTTCGCACATTAAAGGAGACGTTAACTACGGACTGTGACTATCTATCAGTACCACGCTATATCTACCACGTTAATTCTCAAGTGGCACTATCCTCAGATTCTGACCACGCTTAACATTACCAAAACTTCAAAGTAACGACTAAGCCCTGAATAATGAATCCCAGAGTTGCGAAGTTCGTTTACACGACGTTTAACTTGCAAGCCAAAAGAAACGGAGTACATTAATTAACCTTAAAATGTGCTCCAAGACGAAAAGTTATGTTTAAATTTACACATGTTAACCCCTTAGATGGTTTAACGTTCTGTTAGGTATCATTAATTCAATCATATTGTCATCCTGTTTCCTGTGAGTGGTGTGTGATATTATTGTCCCGTATTTGTACATGTAGTACAAGGAAAGTTTCCTAGGTCTTAGGTAAGTCCTAGATATAAAGCTATTACTTTAAATACATAGTCATGAACTATTAATATAATATTATTTCCCAAATTATCCATATCCGATTAGGTAACCAGTTGATCTAGATTTTGTAAGTAACTATCCAGTGTAATAATTAAGGCACAATCTAATGCCCAGTGTCCTAAATTCTTATTTAAATTCAAAAGTTTCCTAATAATAATTAACAATTTAAATTATATCACCCAACCATTTATTTTAACAAGTTAAAATGAGAAGAATTACAATATCGCCGCGCTGTGCCATTTGCCAAATAGCTAATTGAGAAATTTATGAAATATTTTAAACATTTAAGACGAATAAATTTATTTTACTAACAATAGGCTAGAATGTCAATTTTTTTATTGCATAAATGAATAGTACTCTTAAATATGAGTAGCTTATCAGAATAAACAGTAATTCAAAAGTCAATATTTTCAAAGGTACAGCGATTTGTATACAAAATTTGTTAATATCTCCGATATTTGTGCAAGTTCATACTTACCATAATTAATGTTTTTGTATAATATGATGTAAGTAAACTAATGATGTAGGTTTAGTTTACTAATTTAGCAAAAAAAATTTAACCTTTTTTGATTGATTACTAAACTACACATAAAATAATAAAAAATGCAGTATGATTGCAATTTTTCTTTTGTCTTCCGTTTTCTCCATCCCCGACGTCAATAGGAATATACCGAATGATTTCGTCCATTTCTTGAAATTTTCAGCATTATTGTTGATGGTTTCTGTAGAAATTTGAAGCTTCTGCACTCCGTTTTCAGCCATTGTCAAGTTACCGCACCCAGATTGTCTCGAAGCTTCCGTAGGTGCTGATGTGGGTTCTTTTGCGTTCATAATTTTCGTTTCTTTTTTATTATTGCACACCTGACGTTATGTTGTGGACTACGACGTCTTGGTTCTTACGGATCCTTCTTACGTTTGAGTGGTGATAATAATAATACATCATCAATTGTTATATTCTCCTTTATTGGTATATATGAGAGAGATGCTTAACACAGATACGTATTACATATGAGATATACTTAACACATATGTACGTCTACACTATATATAGCCTTTTGTTTAAGTAATAAAACTAGATAGGCTGTGCTTATGCCATCTGTCAATATGACACTGATAGATCGACTTCATAAGTTACTGCTTTAATATGCAACAGAAACTAAATATTTTAGATGTAGTCATCATCCCTATTGAATGGATATGTCCAATAGACGTATATAATATTATAGAAAAGGCATGTCGAGGCAAAAACTGTCCTCAATTAAATGGCCCCACTTTTGGGGTTGTTTCGAGCCATTTTGACATTTGAGGTATGGTGAAACCAAGATGGCGTAACTTTATTTATTTATTTATTTATATGTGGCATCGGCTTATAACCATTTGCCAGTTAAATCAAGTTAAATAGGCGGGAAATAGAACTTTCGTTTCAATTTTCAACACCGTATTCCTAAACCATCAAGTGTAAAGTCTAGTCAAAGTCCAAATAAATAGTCAGTGCAGTCCATGAGTCATGTCAGTCGATTCAGTAAAGTGGTAGAAGCTTTACTGAAAGTTCCTAGGCAGTTTTAGAGGGAAACTCAAAATAGCACGTTTTTAGAAGTTGTACCACTTGCCCACACTTGTGCACGTTAACGAATATTTAATGGTTAATATTCTACCAATATTACACATTAAGAACCGAAATAATACAAATTTATGAAAGAAATGCAAAATCCATAACGTCACCCATTGAATTCCCCGGCGAAACTGAAAACTTTTTCTTGTATGAAGATTTATTTTGTCAAATGTAGGTACGTATCTAATAGCCAGTATCGTTAGTTTTGAAATCTTTGGGATTGGACTTTAAATTAAGTAGCAAGACTAAACTAGATCTACAATAATTAACTGCTCAATCGCCATCGCCACAAATATGGATGATCTTTTTGACTTGATAATTAGGAAGAGTAGGAATACCTACTCTTTAAAATAAGGCTAAACTAGGGCGAAGTCAAATTACTGGCAACATTTTAAGTGTATAATGGCAAGTTCGGATTGAAGTTATTGCCACATTATGCTCCGGTAATTAGGGGATTCCCGGGGTATGTCAAGACGCGAGCTGTCATTTAACGAGATTTCTCTATGTCGATGTGGCTTAGAGGGTGTACACAAAAGTCGACCTTCTGCGCGAAGGTTGGAAACCCAATCTAGTTAATGATCAAATTAAAAACTTTTCGCATCATTTCGCTTCCGTATTTTTGTTTGTGTAGTCAATTTTCTGGATTATTTTGCTATGGCATTGACTGGGACGTGATTAAAGTTTTATTCTTACTATAGAAAAATGAATGAATTTTGTAATTTCATGTTAAAAATTTAATAGCTTTGTTAAAACAATGTAAATATTTTTAACGTTTTAGCAATAGTTGGGGGAAATGGGATACTTTTTTCGTAGCCTTTTAGATCATTTTGCTGCGTATTCACTAACTACATGGCCGTGTCTATAAACCAGTCACAACTTGGTTAGGTCAATTTTTATCAAGTATGTTTCCTAGGTATGTAAAATCACTTGAAACTTTTTTACAGTAAAGCATTAATATATACAGATCATAGATATATAAAATTAAAAAGTTATATAATATAGTCTAAGATACAGATACACTAGTTTTTGTTTTATTCAAAAATACCAAGTACCTACCTATTTATGAAGTTCGCCAAAAATTCTAGTCCCGATAGCTCGTGATGTCACGATTTAACGGGATTCACTTCCCATGTATGGGAATTGGGAAGCCACACCTAAATAAAAGACAAAAATTAGTATTTTTTTTATAATGCCAAAAATAAAATCTATGCGTATAGCATATATAAATCATTAGTGTCGGTGCAGTGGCGTAGCTGAGAATCGAGGGCCACGGGTCAAGAAATGAATGTAGTGTATAGTTTTTCTTTTGTTTTTAATCCGAAAATTTTATCCTGGGAAAAGCAAAAAACTAAAAAAAAAACTTTGAACGCTTAAACATAATCAAAAATTTTTATTATCAGGTTGAAATGTCTAAGACTAAGCTAGAGAGAAAAAAGTCGTAAATTTTTGTAAAAATCTTAAAACTCCAAAATCTTGTAAAATATTAATTTTGTAATATGGGTTTCATTGAAGAAAATATTGGAAATGATGGGAACTGCAATCCCCTAAAGGATAAACATCGACTTAACCTATAGCTCTGTGTACAAGAATTGAAAAAAAAAAGGGATTGTGTGGTTTTATGGTTTAAACCACGGTAAAAGTGAAACTTAATAACAAAATAGCGTGGAGCACTGGCACAAATGAGTACTAGTCTATACACTACACGGTCAGCTGATGCGAACTATAGGCGCCGCCATATTGGCCTCGGCTGCTCTGACGAGCGCCTTTCACTTTATCCCTACTCCGCGGCCGACCGTCACGCGACATGCAACACACAGACGAAAAAGTTTGAGACGATGTAATAAAAGTTTCACTTTAAAAGTATAAGATTAAAACACTCGCACTTTCCTTATTAATATTTTAATTATGATATGCGCGTAAAACCACAGCCACACACACACAAAAAGCCACCATGTAAATCTCGAGTTGCAAACTTTTGATATAGAGTTTGGGAGCGACGGCGCAGGTGTCATGGAAATTTGATGAAAAGCGGTGATTGATGTGTTGAGGTAAACTGATGCTCAGCCACAATACGCCATTGTCAGCCATAATGCGAACACTCATACTTTGTATTCATGAAATAAGGTTTATAGTTAATACACACGTTTTAAGCTACGTTCCCACAAGCGTTTTTAAGTGGTCGCGATAGAAAAAAAAGCATTGTGAATAGTACAATAGATTTTCTTAATACGCTAACGAAGTTGCGAGAAAACTTACGAAGAATTGAAACAAAAAATGAATTCTTATAATAATAAAGTACCTATTTATACTTCAATATAATAATATTTCATTATAGGCATTATTTCATCTTGAGATTAAATCGTGTAAATCGGAAAAAGGAGTGAAATTTATTTGAAAGTCGAATTCAGCGTTCCATTTTCGAAGAAAGTTGAAATGTCTCGTGTTTATTTTTTTATGCAACGAAATTGTCATTTGCCTTGAATCGCCCTCTTGAAACTTTTTGTTTTCATGTAACCCTTTTTTATTTCGCCAATCTTTTTTTAAGGATTGAATATTTTCTGACTTTTTTGTCCAATTTTGCATAACTTGTCTAATTAGTGAAAAAAAAAAGTATTTTTGTATTAAAACTATAAGATACGCTAAAGTGTATCCATTTAAGTGTAAAGCGTTTTGAAGACGGAAACCTCTTTGCAAAGCTAAAGTGTTGACCGAGAACTGCAGGAAACATTACGCTTGCAATAGTAAAGTTTACTTACAGTAAGTTGTGTCAACTACTTGACCAAAAGTGAAACTTGCAAACCACTTTGAAGGTCGATTACTTGAAAATGGTTATCTGCTAAAAATCATGTATGTATATGTTTGCCTTTGTTTAAAAATACCTATTCAACGATACCCCATACGAGAGGTAAATTTTTCGTTCCCACTTCATTACATGTATGGTGATGTTTGGCATTATAAAATTATCGTTATTTTATGAAAAAATATGTATCTATAAGACAGACGGACGGACAGAGCGAAACTATAAGAGTTCCATATAACACTACGGAACCCTAAAAAGCCATCGTAGGTAACGTATGAAGGGCTATAATATAATATGTGTCCTTTACTTGTATACTATATTAGTAAGACAGCTCACGCATGTGTAATACAAGTTTGCTATTGCTATCTATGCACTTTTCCCATCTCATATGTAGTTCATTGATTCGTTTACTAAAAGAACCATTCGGATAGATTACAAGATCAATAAAATCTTTGAAGGCGCTTTGGACTGCCCCATCGGAGTTGAATTTTTTCCCTTGCAAGAAGTTATCCAAATTTCGAAAAAAATGGTAATCTGTTGGAGCAAGGTCCGGTGGATGTCTTAGACATTCCAATTAAAGCTTCTCTAATTTGGTAGCCGTCAGTTGTGCAGTGCGTTTTCCTGAAGCAGCAGTGGCCTAGAGCGAATGACCAACCTCGGTTGTTTAGCAGCTAGCTTTTCCATCATGATTTTCAGTTGCTGGCAATAGACATCTAACGGAATCGTCTGGCCAGATTTAAGAAAGCTGTAGTGAACGACACCGGCACTAGTCCACCAAACGCTCACAAGTAACTTTTTTTGGTTCAATTTTCGCTCGGGGGTTTGGCTTTGGCTGGTTCGCCAGGGTTCAACCATCGCGATGAGCGTTTCTGATTATCGTACAGGATCCACTTTTCATAACAGGTAATGATTCGATTTAAAATCCCTTCATTATTGTGCCGGTTGAGTAATGTGTAACACTTATAATAGTATATTATACGCTATCTATGAAACTAGACATCCAAAGATATAAGTATAATATACAATAAGAAGCGGGTCGTGAGGTCTAGTTCATAATATAGACTTGCTGTACCTTGTGAAAATCGGCTTTAGTATCCTGCAAACTGATGTAGGCAGCGGCAGGTTTCCTATGTACCCTGGTATTGAGGCGGGTAGGTAGGAAGATCCTTTATTTTTACAGGTAGTCAGACAGGTAGTAGGCAGAGCAGGTGGTTCACAGCCCTGTTGGAGTAAATCAGAGTAGTATCTCTACCGTGGCGGAGAACCCTGGAATCAGCAACCAGACATTTGGTATTTGCCCGATTTCATAGTTTGGCTGCGACATCACGGTTGCGATTTGATGGTACTTAGCAAGGAGGAAAAATTAATAGGCAATTGATGGAATTATGAAATCGGTCAATGCTATAATTTTTTAACGTTACACGATGACTTGATAATTCGAAATATAGATTATCAAATCAGTATAATCTCAATAAAATCAAGAAGGCCAACGATCAGTTTTACTTGTACCTACACCACATACATGCATGAGAAATAATAGGTAACATGATTTATACAATCTGATGAACAATGAAACGGTGACTAGGCATTTTAAGGTCTAACAAAGATATGGAAATGCACTTAAAAAGTTGGTTAATATTAGGTACTTATCTCAACAAAATATTATTTTTTTAGTTAATTAAGAATGTATCGCAATTTAATACAATTAGGTCTCTTCACGACTAGATCAGCTGTGCAATAGATCGTTATCGCGAAACAAGATGTCGGCCCCGTGCAGTCAACCAGTATGAAGTTTGTAACTAACTTCATCATAATTATCGTACAAAAAATAGAGCGCCTGCCAAAATAGTACAGCAAAAATAAGGCTAAGGAATTAGTTATAGAGATTTTTAAGGAAAAGATAAAAATGAAATTTTGTTTTCAATATATATATTTATTTAAGAGTTGTAAGTTAAAATAGTTTGTAAGTTTTCTAGCTAATTCAAGTAAAAAATCTGTGTGTCAAGTAAAATAGACAAGTCGTTACAAATGTAACGCAGCAGTCGACGCGCGATTGTCGGTTTGCTGCACTCAATTCATGAGGTACCTTTCAAGCTTTTTCACCTTCCCAATTTGCTTCAAGATGATTTAAACAGTTTTATCACTAGCACCGCAGCCTGCAGCTAACTCGGACGTGGTTTGCGATAGATTCGTTTCCACAATAGCCTTCAATTCTTCATTATCAACTTTGGTCTCCGGCCGTCCAAGGGGCTTGTTGTGCCGGTTGAGTAATGTAACGCAGCTGTCGACGCGCGTTTGTCGGTTTGCTGCACTCAATTCATGAGTTACCTTTCAAGCTTTTTCACCTTCCCAATTTGCTTCAAGGCGATTGAAACAGTTTTATCACTAACACCGCAGCCTGTAGCAAACTCGGACGTGATTTGCGATGGATCCGCTTCCACAATAGCCTTCAATTCTTCATTATTAACTTTGGTTTCCGGCCGTCCAAGCGGCTTGTTCTGCATGTCAAAATTTCCAGAACGAAAACGTTGGAACCAAAAACGCACTGTGTTTTCTTTTGCGACACCACCACCATACACAACATTAAGGACCTAATTTTTTGTTGTTGAAAAAAATGTTTTAATAATAATAAATTTAACTACAATGGGAAAAAATATTATTTTTAAACAAAAAATGAAAACCGACTTCCAAAGTAAAAATGCACAAAAAAGTATGAAATATAACTTCTTTTCGGGAGTTTTGCCGGGGAATTCAATGGCTGACGTTGTGGATATTGTATTTCCTCATAAATTTGTGTTAATTTGTGTTGAATAATTTCAGTTCTTAATGTGTAATATTAGTAGAATATTAACCAATAAATATTCGTTAACGTAAACAAGTGTCGGCAAGTGGTACAACTTCTAAAAACGTTCTATTTTGTTTCCCTCCAAAACTCCCAAAACTAGGAACCCCCTAGGAACTTTCAGTAAAGCTTCTAACACTTTACTGAATCGACTGACATGACTCATTGACTGCACTGACTATTTATTTGGACTTTGACTAGACTTTAGACTTAACGATTTATGAAAACGGTGTTGAAAATTGAAACGAAAGTTCTATTTCCCGCCTTTTTAACTTGACACTGGCAAATGGTTATAAACCGATGCCATATATTTAAAAAAAAAAACTTCTTTTCGAAATAATTCCCCTTTTAAATTCGGCTAAAATTTTAAATATATTTCTACTCATTCTTCATATTTTTGAAGTCGGTACCATGTTGTCTACAAAAATATCTGCGATGGCAAGGATATGTCTATCTTTTAAGGATAAGTTACTATACCCATTCTAAGTTTAAAAAAATGATCACTAATAATGTGGTATTTTCAGAAGCTAATAAGACGGAAACAAATCTAATCCTTATCCAGGATTTATAATAAAATGAAAAAGAAGGTACGTGTGAAAACTTATTATAAGTATATATTTTTACTCTGTAGTCTGTGCTATTACTATAATATTGCAGTAGGTATATTTAAATTTATTGCCACGAACACTCTCCCACGCGAGCGAAGCTGCGGGCAAAAGCTAGTGAAATCATAAAATAATAATTTCAGGATTCTATAGTAACTTAAACGTGTACTGTTTTTTTTAATTATTATTATGTTAATAATTAAGTATTACCTACTATTTATTTGCTTTAAGTTTTAATAATTACTGGCCTTCAGACATAGGTCATTTATTGTTTAAATTTACCCAATTTGCTGCATGGGTCTACGAAAACTGACATCATAACTCATAAGACATTTTTAATGTAAAATTTTAATGTAAATAACTTAAATGTGACTGAAGGCAAAGTATTAAGTTAAAATAAGCGCTCGGGTAAGCTTCGTCGATGTTTGAGTAATTACCGGGAACCTAGTTAGTGGAATTTCGTTGGTAAATCGAATCAAAATTAATTACCAGTTGATCGCATGTTACATGAAACAATTTGAAGAATCGATAAGGTACCAAAAGTTTAAACTCTACTTTGGATTGTATGTCTTTGTTGTTGTATGATAGCTTTTAGGCGTACAAATTACTCCTATTTTCTAGTTTAAATAGGGAGGTATATAGGTAGGTGAATCGATATCAGGATTTTCAGGTAAATAACAGGTCTTTCACAATTTTTTAATTTTAAAACTTCAACTTTCGGATTAAAAGTTATTAATTTATATGAGCATCAGAAATTATTTATTACCTCGCTGTCCGATCGTATTTTAAAAATGTAAATATATTTCAGCAATCAACATTTCATAAAATATTATGAGAAAACTGGTGGGAGTTTTTTGAACAACATTTATTGCGGTTATGTAAATTGTTACAGCTTTATTAAGCGTCTTTGATTACCGAACATAGATGTAGGAAATACAATACAAAATAATATTTAGAAAAATTGTATTACATAAATCGTATTACTTTCAGAACTATTTTAAATATTACCTACACTAACAACCTACATCTACAGGTGTAGATGTTTCTGGTTGTAGTTGTAGTTATTTATTCTATTTTATAGATAAGGCAGAACAACGTGTGTCGGGACACTTAGTAATATTATAAAGAGTCACGTGAGAATTAAAGTTCTATTCAAATCTCTAATTTTCAAAAGTTTTAATATCAAAATTTTGAAAATTGGGGAAAGAACGTTCGAAAAATTGGCATCTTGACTAGACAGTAATTCACGTCATTATTTATGTTCAACTTGCATTTAAGTTCCAGTGTCAGCATATGCGTCTCACTTGCGCGCACGGTGTGCGAGTGCGACACTTAGAGAATCCAACAAAATGGTCTAAGGTGCGACAGCATCGTGCGTGTGCGAGTTCGATAGCATGGTATCGTGCGTGTGCGACTGCGCCAGCTACGTGTGTGCGTGTGCAACTGCGACAAAAACTTGCCTGTGCGAGTGCGACAGTATCGTGCATGTGCGAGTGTGACAGCTTGCGCTGACACTGGAATGCATATGAAAATTTAAAACATAATTACGTGAATAAGCTTTAAATTCTCCCACCAAGTAGCCTTTGAACAAAGGGAAATTTAATGTTTAGCAAATAAAGTCTGCTTCTGAAATTAATTGTTTTTGTTGTCGAGTGTTAGGTAGGTATTCTGATCTGAATTTCCTATAATTTTCCTGAAAGACGACTAGTAGCTTTGACACAAAATTTTCTTCAAAATCAATTACTTAGCAAATTGATTCCATAAGTCTATTAAAATCGTATGAAATTTTAATTTTATAATTTAAATTAATAAAATTGTTACTGTAGGTATATACCTAATAGTGGCTGTTCGGGCTCAAATCAGTTCAGACAATTTTAGGAAAGCACATGCAACTTTCGGAGGTTTGAGACTTGATGTGGTTTCTTAAATTCCTTTCCATAATCTAAGTTGTATCAGATTTATTTACTTACACCACATGTCTATCACCACATGTATATTATAGGACAACTTAATTCAATAGATAAGAAATTTAAAATTACTTTTAAAAAACTTAACAAGGCTGGTTTTTTGCACGATATACTACGCGAGTGTGCACGCGCATTACGTATGCGGAATGTACGAGTACGTGCGTGTGTGACCGCGGTTTGCAACTGACTGGCTAGTCCTTTGTTTAAGAATTGAGGGTAGATGAGAATAATAAGAATCGACAAAATGACAGATTGAAGAAACATTAATACCATTCGGAGCACAATAGTTCTTAATGTAAGGCAGCAAGGTCGATGCATAGTCGTTATGAGACACAACATTTCTTTTCTTCCCGAGCATGAGCTCACAAAATGGCCTCTTTTGACAACTAAAGTAGAAACGTTTTCTTTTCAATGCCAAATAGTCTTACAATAATGTCAGCTACTCCACATCATGGCGGTCATTTTTGACAGAGGATTTCCCGGCAGCCATTTTAAAAATATGGCTATTTAGAAATGTTGACTTCTATTGACGACCTTGTAACCATGGACTAAGAACTATTTTGCAACGAACTGTTTTGGATAGAATATTTCTCCTTTAAAATTATTTCTTCGGATCGCCATGCTAAGCCTGCAGCTCAACGCGCATTACGCGATACCGATATCAGACCGAAACCGCTCTTATTTAATAATAAACGCTCATGTGCGTCTATTATTAAATAAGATTCTTCAATATCCAATCCGATATCGAATATAGCACCGATAATTCAATGACAGGTAGATATGTTATGTTTCATATGAAAACATATTCCTGTCTCTCTCATGTCTATGTAATTTATCGGTAATATTATATCCGATATCGCATAATGGGAAAACGCTCTGAATTCGGGACTACACAGCCACTGTAGTAGACCTCATATACCTACTTAAATTACTAAGGTAATACGAACAAATTAAATGAAAAAGCAAACTGTTATCAAAAGCAAACTGTCTTTATTAGACTGTGTACCTAGTGCAGGGATGGCGAACCTATGGCACGCGTGCCATCGATGGCACGCGACACAATATTTTGGGCACGTCACTGATTACAAAATTCTGGTATTATGTAGTGGAAAAAAGTGTGAAGTACCTGTATTATATGACAAACTTAACATAATGTTATATTATTTGTCATCTATTTTGCAACATCACTAATTACACTTAAATATTAATTACAAAATGATCCTATCTTCACAGCCTTTTAGGGTTTAAAGTTTTAACAGGTTTAACCTGTTAAATAGGAAAAAAAAGTTTGCTCGCGTTTAACATATAGAACATAATATTATATTATTTACTACCGATGTTTAGTTTTAGCCGGTTGATTTTATGGTATTTTACCGAAGTTCACCGTTTTTTCGGTGTTTCAGTTTGAACAGATTTATCGCCTTCCCTACCCTATTCGACCTAGTGTAATGCCATATTACGCGGATTTATTAATTTTTACAATCTACTTACCTCAGATTATAGAATAATAGGTAGGACCTACCTATTGTTTTAAATACTTAATAAAACATTTTGTGTCCTACCCTACGTAACTAACCTTATTTTTGATGTGTAACATCTTTCCTCTCGCTTTCTTGCAGTCTTGCAACTTGTGGGAGTGATTTCGTAAAATGGGACGGAGGTGTGTAACAGAAGAACGCGGAAGCGCACGCGCGAAGATTTGATTTGACGAATGAGCGCGGTAGTAGAGTAGGCCGTCAGATTCGAATAAAATATTTCGGTGTTTAGCTTTTTTCAATTCTGACGTTGATTTCTGTCACTGCTTAATGTTTCCGTATTTTTTATCATACTTATTAGAAAATCGTATTACCTAAATATTGTGTTTTTCCTCAAATATTTTCATAAAATGTTACCCATCATATGCGACTTCTGTAAGACTCGCTCGTTTTTTCTGTTTATCTTCTTTCTTCTAATCAGTATAGATTTTCATATAAAATTTTTATTTACCTATACAGATATCAGTAATTATTCGGTAGGTTTGAAAATGGGGAGATAGTTAAGTATTTTGACGGGACAAACGTTTCCTGAGCCAGCTAGTCAACATCAACAACATTTAGCAAATGCACCCCTGTGCGTTATTGCTAATGATTAAAACCTTTTTTTTTATCCGACTACGACGAATCCAAAAGGAAGGGTAATGATTTTGGCGGTCTATGTATCTTTGTTTGTTCCACCGTAGCGCCTAAACTACTGGTGCGATTTTAATAAATGAGGTGTCAATAGATTTGTAATTATAGCCCGGGTAACAAAAGTTTATATTATAATTTACGTAGTCGGGCTATTTTTTTTTATAAAAAAATTAGTTATGTCGAAACAAGACGTGACAGGCATGATAATATGCGTAACAGTGGCTCAGTTACACATCTGATAGCGCGGCAGTTTTACGCCCGAAATTAATAACGTATTTAAAATCTTAGATTGACTTCAAGCTCAGATTCTCAAACAAAAATTGACGTAAATTGACGTAAAGTTAATCCAAGGATCGTTAAAATGTATTTGATCTCAGATAGCTAAAATGAGATTAAGATTGATTATTAATTTCGGGCGTTAGTCTTTAAGCGGCCGTAACTATTTTTTCTCGAAGCATTTCGCAGTTTTTTCGTGCCTCCATATGTTCGTTTATAATATAGCCAGCAGTCTGAATTTTTGTCACAGAGAAGTCGTTAGCAGAACAAGCTAATGTTTTAAAATTAAAAAAATCTAGTACATAGTTTAGGAGATATTAAGCGGCAAAAAACGCGATATGGATAGAGGAATGGAGGTAGGGAGAATACAAAATTAAAAGCATACTTCTAGCAAACTTAGAAATTTCAAATTTCCTGTCAGGCTAGTTTATTAGCTACATAATGGAAAATTATAGAAAAAATAAAAGTTCAGAAAAAAATGATTTTAGAATTTTTATTTTTACGAATTCACAGAAATAAATGTATGAATACAAGATCACTGATAACCTTGTAAACGTTATTTATAAAACAAACCTCAAAAATTGGGAACTGGTAGGTTATTTTAGGTTCGAATAGATGCTTCCGGATGAAATTCAAATAAAACTTCATCTTTGTTTTATTTGAATTTAAAAGTAGATTATTAACATTAAACCAATGTACCTACTATTTTTGAGAAAGCACTATTTACCTCTTTGTAAATTAACTGTCGTCGCTCCACATTACAAATTAGTGAAGTGTCATCAGCAAAAAGTACTATCTCATGCTTATCTTTAACTAAATAAGGAAGGTTATTTAAATAGACGATAAAAAGAAACAATCAGGGAATAGATCTGGAAACTACCTAAACATACCGATGCAACTACTATTTAAGCATAAGATGATCCGTTTGTACACTTAGACATCTGAAACACCAGAGGAGTTACACCACACACACTTAAGGATTGGGACTTGACGTTCCCAATCCTTAAGTGTGGAACCACCAAACACTGATGGCAAGTAATTACTACATTTTTACCATCATGCGATCGTTCATAACATCAGCGTCACCAGAGGAGTTAGAAGTGCATTCACGGTTTTTCAAACCCCAAACCCTCCATACGTTGTGTTTTGCCGCATGAAGAGAGTATCGGTGGCCTAAGGGGCAGTTGGTGTTAAAAACCGGGAGTAGTAGCTTCTTTTGTGTTGCGGATGATGTCTAGACTTGTAGCTTTTCTAGTGTTGCTCATGCTCATGGACACCCATGAGCGGCCAAAAAGTAAGATTTTGCACAAAGGTATATCCTGGATCCAAAAGTACTGACCATAACTCCTGACTCCTTATAGATACTTGTTTGGGGATCTCAGCGTTGCTTAAAGAACTGCAAGCATAAGCCACTATGTCAATTAAAGTAATCATCATCATCACCACCATCATCACACCATAAATCATGACATAATGATGATAGAGTATCTTACACCGCCACGGATATCTTTGAACATTACTCTGCCATTTATGGACCGATTTTCAAAATTATTTTTTTGACGTATTGGGTATAATCCGAAATTGGTCTCGTTGTCACCAAAGCGGTGACCTGATGATGGCATCCATGAGGAATCAAGGGAACTCCTCGAAATTTATGTTGACATATTATATAGTGATTTTGACTTTTTCAAAAGTAACCTAAGCATATGCTACCAAAAAGTAAGATTGGTGCAGTTCATTGCTTTTGGATCCAGGGTATACCCTGGATCTAAGAGCATTGAACAGAACTCTTTAGTCTTTAAAGATACGCGTTTTGAAATTTCGACATTGTTTAAACAATTGCAAGCATATGTCATTATGTTACTTACAGTAATCATCGTCATTATCATAAATACAATACCTAATAGAAGCTTGGCGCGTATTCAATTATACATTCGATCGTTTATTTTAAACGTTCTGTGGTGGTATGGTGTGGTTTTGTAAAAATGTGGTAATAATAATTTAACAAATATCCCTAAAAAGAGAAAAATTATTTTTAAACAAAAAATTAAACCGATTTGCAAAGTAAAATGCACAAAAAAGAATGAAATATGTAAAACTTATTTTCGAAATAATTCCCCTTTTAAATTTGGCTGAAATTTTAACTATTTATCTACTCAATTTATATAAAGAAATTCAGTTTTATTTCATACTTTTTTTCACGTAAAAGTTTTGAGATATCGTAGAAACCAAGTCTCATTTAGGATAGTTCCTAATTATTAGTTATTCATTGAAATTTTGTAACTGCATGTCGATAATTTTATGTTTAATATTTATTTTAGTGACTTTGTAATGAGCACTGTAAACCTATCTATAATCATTATCAGCTTACGTCAAAATGTGCTATTAATCAATGTAGAATTTTGATTAATAGATTATTTATATACACATAAATTAAATACAATAAAATTATCCACACGCAGTCACAAAATACTTGGTTTCTATGATAACTCAAAACTTATTACGTTTAAGACTTGGCTCTTTTCGATTTAGGTAATGGTTTTTGTGGGACATTTTTTTTACAAATTACTTTTTATTAAAAATATATATATGGGCGCTTTGAATTGTCTCATGAGTATTTTTGTCTGAAAGTCCGAGCACGTAGCCCGTTAGGGAGGACCAACAAAATGTGGTATTTCATTATTAGGGACGAATATAAATGGCCGAAAGTCCTTCGGTTTTTGGGCCATAAATTAAATAATAATAGAAATGACTAGCCCATAGTGACTTGACTTATTAGCTGGCGTTCTGGAACACTCAGCTATAAAATATAGTTCTTTAAGTAGGGATCGAAGTCCAAAATTCAGGGTAGAGTGGAGTAAAAAGCTCTTGTAGTTATGGTTGTTGGGTTTTCGGCGTTTGCTTTTATCCATTTTGACATCTTGTAGGTACTATGCGAAAGAATAATACGATAAAAGTAGGTATTTAAAAGTATTTCAACTCAGGCTGAAAAATTGTAAGCCTGTTATCCCAAGAAATATTTAAACGAATGCAGTGCATTGTCATCGCTTAGCTATAAAATACATGTAAATAACAATTGCTTTTGAAATGTTGCGATTGTGATAAAATTTGTTATTTGTTTAAATAGGAACCTCATGATACGAGGGCGGGTCAATAAGTCGACTTTTGGAATAAAACACAGATTTTTTGATAAATAAATCATTTTATTTTTCAACGTAGTCCCCCTTGTGCTCTATACACTTTGTCCAACGCTTCTCCAATTTTTTTATCCCTTCCTTTTGGAAGGGATAAAAAATATGATTTGTCGAAGTCCTCAAAATAGGCCTTTGTTTGCGAGATGACTTCATCATTGGAGTCAAATCTTTTTCCACCGAGCCATTCAGGTTTGGGAACAAGAAGTAGTCACTCGGAGCCAAATCTGGAGAATAGGGTGGATGTGGGAGCAATTCATAGTCCAATTCATGGATTTTTGCCATGGCAACTGCACATGTGTGCACCCTTGCATTGTCTTGGTGAAAAAGAACTTTTTTCTTGGCCAAATGAGGTCGGTTTTTTTTCAAATCCTCATTGAAGCGGTCCAATAAGTTGGCATAATATTCCCCATTAATTGTTCTTCCCTTTTGAAGATAGTCAATGTGGATTATCCCACGTGCATCCCAAAAAACAGTCGCCATAACTTTATTGGCTGACAAACCCACCTTGGCCTTCTTTGGCGCCGATTGACCCTTAGAAACCCACTGTTTTGACTGTTGTTTGGTCTCTGGTGTGTTGTGATGGATCCATGTTTCGTCCACGGTTACAAAACGGCGCAAAAACTCCTCCATATTGTGATTAAACAACGCCAAACCTTCCTGTGAAGTAGTTACACGATTGCGTTTGTGGTCGACTGTGAGCAAACGCGGCACCCATCTTGCGGAAAGCTTTCTCATGCCCAAGTGATCATTCAAAATTGAAACCACTGAGCCATGCGAGATGCCTATGGCTTCCACAATCTCTTGCACTTTCAATCTTCGATCGGCCAACACCATATAGTGAATTTTTTCGATTGTTTCGGGTGTAGAGACCTCAACTGGGCGTCCAGGACGTTCAGCATCTTCAGTGCTTGTATGGCCACAACGAAATTCAGTAAACCACTTTTTTACCATTGAAATCGATGGTGCAGAGTCCCCATAGTATTTATCAAGCTTAGCCTTGGTCTCGGTAATGGTTTTTTTTCGCAAAAAATAATGCTTAATAAGCACACGAAATTCACTTTTTTCCATTGTTTCCTTAAGTTACTGGATAGTCTGATAAAGATAACTGTAAAACACAAACTAACTGACGCAGCAAGTTCAAATTTTGATAGGAGTCAACTGACAGATGCCTGTTGACAGAAGTAGTGTTGCTTTTTCAGTAAGGAGGTTAGAAATTCAAAAAGTCACGGACTTATTGACCCGCCTTAGTATTTTAATCTTAACAAAGCGCACAATACGAACGGTAGAAAACTAGATTCCTACAAAATTGTTCTGGAACAATTTTAAAATGTCGAAGGATTATAATATAATAACATAATGAACTAATATCAAAATGGAGATACTTTTAAATTTATTTGTGTTAATTTATGTATATGATAAATAATATTCGAAGCAGAATAGTAAAACTAACTTGTTATGTTAATACATGAATGACCTCAGTGACTCGAGAAAATATCACGTGTTTTGCAAATTATACTGTTCAAATCTAAGTTAAGCCACAGAATAAATAGTAGTAGGTTGAACCTTAGAATAAATTATATTATGATAACGCGAGGTGGGAAATTGGGCCATTGATATGTATAAGGAAACAAATACATTTGTTGAATGAGTAGTTTAATAGTTATAATTTTACCCAACAACGGGGAAGTCAAAAGTAAGGGATTAAGGCAGTCTATGTATGTATGTATGTATGTATTGTTCCACCGTAGCACCTAAACTACTGATAACTGATTCGATTTTAATAAATTACTAGTCAATAGATTCGTAATAATACCCCGGGTAGGTGGGTAACGTGGGCTAGAATATATTTTACATAGGCGGGTTATAGTTTTTGTTTCTTCGTGATTGCACAAAATGTAATTTTTATTAATTTTAAACTTTGTCGCGTACCTTTCTATATGTCTAAACTCTAAAGGTAAGGTAACCCCTAAAATGCGAGGAAGCTACCTAGTCTTATCAAAGACAAAAACAATCTAGTCATTTTATTTATAAAATTGTGATTTAGGGCAATGACCTCATAGGATCTAACCGGCGTCTGCTAAATAACATAGTAAAACATGTTAACTAGGAATATTCTTATTTAATATTTGTTTGTTCATCCCCACGCTCATTTTAATACGGCGACGACGATGACGACGGGGATATTTTTATTAGAAACTGGCCAGCAGTTTCTCGAAAACGATCAGTTTTTCGGTCGAATCATATCGAATACTGAAACACTACTCACATTAAGTAACACTCAAGCAGCGGCGGCCTTAGGGGGTGGCAAACAGGGCAATCGCCTGGGGCCTCTCTCTTGCAGGGGCCTCGCACAACAACCCAAGCAAATTAAAAAAATATAGTTTTTTTTTAACTATATCTTATTTATTTATAACTTTTGATTTTGATCCTTAATTATTTACTCAGGTTATAACATAGCGGTAAATTAAAATAAAGTTTGTTAACTAATTCATTCATTGTTAAAAATTTATTATGTAGTACTTCAATATCGCGCCTCGAAGCAAAATAGCATATTTGGTTTCATGTATATAAGAAGATTAAAGGAAATTGGTGATAGTGAACTTTTGAGGCAATGCAGCGTCTTGCAAATATCTATGACAGTAGGATTAGAATTTAGAAACAAAAGGATTAGAAATTAGAATTATGTGATATTGATGGACATGAATTGTACGAAGAACTGAATATGTTCATCCGTCTGTATGAAGAAAACGACGACATTATCTCGGTGCTGAAATACATAATAGAAAAGAAAATAACTGAAGTTTGCCCCACTATCGAAATAGTCTTGAGAATGATTGCCACCACACCTATTACAGTGGCGTCTGCTGAAAGGAGTTTTACCTCTGCATTTGTTAATTTTGTTAATCTTTCAATATAAAATATTTTAAAATTCAAAATTTATTTATTTGTATAACTCTAGCATTTCTGACATGACAAATACCTAAACAAAGAACCAACCCTACATTCGCATCACATACTTTTCACGAAGGACAAAGGGTCTCGCAAAGATCTACCGCCCGGAGCCTCGCAATCGGTAAGGCCGCCGCTGTACTCAATTCACATGCTATCCACGTTATTCTGCCAAGTAATAATAATAGCTCCTCACACCGATTTCGGTGACGGTGTTATTTTATAGTACCCAAGTGTGTGCGCAGTACACAACTCTCTCTTCCTTTACACGCGTAACTCAGTGAGACGGATGACCGACACGACTGGCGAGAGGTCAGACGCAGGACCGACTTTTTATATGCCCATCCGACGCATGGATCATCTTTCTTGTCAGACTTGTCTTGTCTTGTGACTTGACTTGTCAGGTGATCAGCTTTTCCTCAGATTCTGCCAAGTAGAGAGATAGTGATCGTCTGTGGATAAGCGGGCCCCTAATTTGAAGCACCGTATTCAATATTTGGCCGCAAATAGGGCCGCCCGACTATTATTGTTTTATTGCATAAACTTTTATTACGTAAAATAAATAGTGCTGTGAATAAAATGAAAGTTTATAAAGGAATAGTAGGTATAACAAAATTAAATTATTTTAAAGAAACTGTGGATTGTTTGAAGCACTTTTGTGAGTCTTGTGAAAACTATAGAGTAAAACATAGTACTGCAATGTGACGTCACATGCTTGTGAGTTGTTACGAAATGTATGGTCACATGCATAAAATGTATAATATCTCCGAAGTTTGTGCGTTTATTTTTTGTTTATTGAGTTTACTTAAAACTCATTATTTCTGAATTAAAATAAAAAATATATTTTTTCTACCAATTTCTTAGTCTTTCTGTTGGATGTAATTATGTAATTGATCCATAAATATAGCTGGTTTATAATTATAAATGTATTCTAGAATATAGTTAAAACTGAGTCAAAATCTCAGCTTAACCGCTCCGAGCTACGAACAGCTTCTACAGATTACAGCTTATTTATTAGTAGGTACAGCGGCTTATGCATGGTAATTTCAAAAGTTATGGGCTTACAGCTACCAGACTATAAAATAACATATTTTGCTAATTCAGAGTAAGTAAATATTGACTAGAGTTGCTTATGTTGACAAAGTAAATTAAACTTAGGTATTACGAATTCTTAGAAGTGGCAAAATTGTCTACGCGTAAAGGTGAGTATTTAGTGGCATACAAAGACTATCCTCTCATAACCCGGAAAAAATAGGTCTCCGCCCGCCCTCTTGCGCCAACTAACCTTAAATAAGTGTTACTTTAAATAATTATTTATTAATTATTTAAAGTAACACTTATAAATTATAAAATTTATTTCCTATAATATCATGGTATTGGAAATAAATTATTTTTTAATCAAATAATTAAAACAAAAATCAATTATTAATTGCGAAAAATAAAAAAAATATGAATTAACAGTGAATTTGAAGGTTTTTTTTTACTTACTGAGATGCACTACGAATGATCATGATTTTGAGTTGTGGCAATCTAATTTTTGACATGATAACGTCTTATAATTCGATGGAGCCGGCTGCACGCACGAAAAAACATGACTTATGCGTTACCTGTTACTGTTACCAAGTACCAGCGTTACCTCGTATGCCGTTACCTCAGCTAGCTGCGCCTTAGGTATGTGAGCGGTGGGACGGAGAGGCGTTATTATGGATGTATTATTATTATATTATTATTATTATTATTATTATTATTATTATTATTATACGCTTGACGTTATTACTCAGTTCTGCGCCGGACTTCGCGGCGGAGACACGCCTACCTAAGGCGCGGCCAATTAGTTCCGCGCACACTATAAACATGACGTTGTCACGTTCAACTATCGTCAGTAAACCGACTTTACAGACTTTTTTGTTTTACTTAAAAAGCGCCTGTGTTTTATTCCATAACAGTTTTCAACGAGATAGTTGCTTTGATCATTCAGTCGGCATAATAAATTCAGTTTTCGTGAATTATCCTTCCAAGAAGCTTGTAGCTTACAATGATAGATCATTGTAAGCTACAAGGTTCTTGGAAGGATAATTTAAAATTATTATATTTAATATTCGGCTTCGAAACGAAATGTTTTTGAAGCATCAAACGAAATCGTTGTTTGTATTCTGATTTTCAAGTAGTGGTCATAATATAGATAACCTAAGGATTACGTTCCTACCTAAAACTCCAATACTCAAAACTGCATTTTTAGGGAAGCAGCTAATAACCACGAAAGTAGTTCCGCACCAGTTTTCTGTAAGGCCCTCGTGGCCAAGACATGATCCATGTTGGTATGTCCTGGTTAAATATAACAATTCTTGTCTATTTATTAAGATCACAAACATCCATTAAAAGTTCAATCACCTTTTGTCGTCCTAATTTTCGAGCCATTGACCTGTTTAAAATGTCTGCCGATACACGACGTAATATTATCTGTTGGTTGCTAGGGAAACTATTTTGTACATTTATTACTACATTTATTACTTTGTACTATTTTGTACGCAAATATAGCATTTTTTATAAAATGCAGATTCTCTTAAAAATGGCGGACAGTATAATATCCTCAGTAGGTTGTGAGCCTACCGCGAGACCGCTCGCTGACCGTCAGCGCCGACACCGAAATGTATGAAATGTCCGCGCTGACCGCTACGCGTTATTCGAAAACGCTTCATAGAATTGCATATATTTCAACCTGTCGGCGCTGACGATTAGCGCGCGTTCAGCGGTACACTAATAGTGCTATAACCCAATTCATAGCGCTTACAGGTTAGTACTTGCGACATCGTTTTTAAAATGAAGGAAATAAGGTATGTTTGGATGACTTAGTTTTACTTTTAACCTTTGGTCAGTTAAAATTTTAACTATTGTACTCGCAGTCAAAGATTGTAGTTTATGTATTGGCCTTTATCTGTGGCTACCTTTATCTACAGTTAATATATAATTTAATCTAAACGTAAAACGTAACACAATTGGTATGTTACCTAGTGTGGAATATCACATTTTTATAAATTACATTTTAAAATTGTCGATTCGATACATAAATCTAAAAGAAATATGTATTTAGATTGACGCGATTAAAAATTATAAGCAAATAAAAAATATTGGCCTTCTTTTTCTCGCAAAACGATTCGTTACCTCACAAGCTGCTACCGCCATACATTTTGTAATGACAAATGTATGGCGGGTGCAACTCGTGACGTCACAGGCCGATATATCGCTCTCATTCTTATTGTAAATTTTAATTGTTTGTATCTTCGTTATTTTTTAACATATACGAAAATGGGTTCTAGATTGTTTATTAACATGTTGTCTAACATCAAATAAAGATATATTTTTTGGGGCCTATAGGTAATGCTATATTAAATGTCAGTTAATTTTAACAAACTATGCCGTCAGTACACTTAGGTAGTAGGTAGGCATAGTCAAAAACAGACTATGCCTACTGTGTACTGACGGGATAGATTTAACAGCGACGACTTCTCAGACACTCAGGTTTATTTAATATTGTTTAGATTCAACGTTTTGGTGTTCGTATAGGTACCTGCCTAATATTTTGTTTTTATTGTAAGGACATTCTGTCTTGCCTGCAATCTTCATGTCTACACCTCAGACCAAAAAAAAAAAGAGGACGGATCTTTGGCAAATCAAAACTGAGGCCGGTTTTTATGTATGTAGTGCGTGTATAGCTAATACATCTATACATATAATAATTTCTTAACTAGTCGCTGTCTGTACATGGAAGATATATAAGAAAAACTGTTACAGGACTTAATGAACGACATAGAACCCAAAACAAGGATTTTTATAATTTTTGTCTGTTTGACTGTTTATCTGTTTGTCTATACGTTTGTTCGCGCTAATCTTAGAATCTACTGAACGGATTTTGATGAAATTTGATATGGTAGTAGTTTAGACTCTGGCTTAACACATAGGTTACCTTTTAAATTGCGGAAAAATGCACAAGATACCGGTGACTGGTGAGGGATCTATATTTGTCTTCATCGATTACTCACGTGCGTTTGACTCCATAAATATACCCCTACTACTTTCCAAATTAAATATTATGGCTTTGACGAAAACGCAATCGCTTGGTTCTCGAGTTACATGAACAACCGTACTCAATTGTTGAAGTAGAAAACAATGAGAGCATCCTATCGATCGCGAACTGCCCCGTACGATGTAGACGCCCCTATGGGCGTGCTTCAGGGTTCTGTCATTAGACCGTCAATATTGGGTTTGTACGGTGTAGATGTTACACAACATATAAAACATTGTAAACATCATATCTATGCAGACAATATTCAACTGTATATCTCGTTTAAACTCCCATATTTAAATGAAACATGAAATAAACTCAACGAAGACCTAGCGCGGATATCACAGTGGTCTGATGACAATGCTTTGGTGTTAAACCCTACAAAAACCAAGTACATGATATTAGCCACTACACCGTAGCACTTTTGCCATATCATAGGTAGTTCATGGATTCCTTTACTAAAAAAACCTTGCGGACAGGAATCAATGAAATCGTTGAAGGCGATTTCGACTGCGGAGTTGTCTTAGACATTCCAATTGAAGCTCCTCTGATTTGGTAGCTGGTTGCTGGCAATAGACATCTGCCGTAATCGTCTGGCCAGATTTAAGAAAGCTGTAGTAATTGACACCGGCACTAGTCCACCAAACACTCACAAGTAACTTTTTTGGGTCAATTTTCGCTTGGGCAGGCTTTGGCTGGTTCGCCAGGGTTCAGCCATTGCGATGAGCGTTTCCAATTATCGCTATACCGAAATTTCCAGAACGAAACGTTGGAATCAAAAACGCATTGTGTTTTCTTTTGCGACACCACCGCCATACACATCATTAGTCCTTCGAGCTGTTTCTGCAGCACTGGTGCCACGGTGGAACTCGTACTCGAAAATGATATATTTCGATCGAAAATAATATAGATCGAAACGATATATCAAGTTTTCCATTTTGTAAACAGAGTGACGTAAAGAAAAATCCAAAAGAGGAATAAAAAAATGAATAACAGTTTTCAAAACACAAATGCATAAGTAAATAGCGTTATAAAGTAAAAATACACAAAAATCTTATGTTTTAAATGATTCCCTTTTAAATTCGGCAAAAATGTTAACTATTACTCTACTCAATCTTCTTAATTTTGAAGTCTGTGTCTACAAAAAAGTCTGCGATGGCAAGGATATGTCTATCTTTTAAGGATAGGTTACTATACCCATTCTAAGTTTAAATAAATGATCACAAATAATGTGGTATTTTCAGAAGCTATTAAGAATTAAGATGGATACAATATTACCCAATCCTTATCTAGGAGATATATTAAAATTAAAAAGTACGTATGAAAATTTATTGTAAGTATATATTTTTACTCTGCGCAATTACTATGTATTTATGCAGTAGGTATATTTGCTATAGAATTTTTTTTCCACGAACTCTCTCCCACTCGGGCGAAGCTGCGGGTAAAAGCTATAAAAAACCACAACCCTTCGCCTTGACTTTTTTATTGGTCTGAAGTTTATACTCTAATTTTATTGATCTTTCTATCTATTGTTGGGCTAAATAAAGCTTTTATATTTTTCTGAAAAAGCCACAATTATAAAGTTTGAATACAAAATCCTACTAATATTATAAATGTGAAAGTTTGTGAAGAATGAAGATGGATGGATGAATGGATGTTTGTGACTGTTTCACGCAAAACTACAAAACACATTTTAGTGAAATGAGATAGTGTGATTTTAGTTGGTATGGTAGTAGTTTAGGCTCTGGATTAACACATAGGCTACTTTTTATCCCGAAATAGTACAGTGCTCCCGTGGGATGCTGTTATTACGCGGGCGAAGCCGTGGGCTTGGGCAAAAGCTTGTCTACAATAAAGATTAGGTAAGCTCGTTTCCGAATCCGGGCTTTTAATTTCCAAGTCAAAAGACAAACGGAATAAAATCAAAGGCTTTATAGCGCTATATAAGCGTTCGATAGCAAAATGTTTGGAGCCCCTGACCCGGAAACAATAAAATGCTGCAGCCGATACGAGTCGAGTATTTATAATGCCACAATCAAATTCCTTTCGCGATCCTACGGGACCATTATATTTTAACAATGATATATCAGTATTTGGGGGTTTTCATTGCCATAGCCAAACATTTGAAAACACATTAGGACAAATATTCGGCCAAACATTTTGTTCAGGTAACTTTTTATGTTTGCTTACTTACCTGATACTTACACTATAGTGGCAATCACTAAATGCGAATGCATATCCAAAACAAAATTGAATGTTTGTCTAAAAACAAATCAAGGGAATCGGAATCGAAAATTTAAATTTTCAATTGATGATGAATTGTAGCTAAGAATACTCGTACACGTCAGCTTTCAAACAAAAAAAAACAGCATTTTAATCGAAGCTCTCGTTTAGGTGCTATGATGCCACGGACAGACAGATACGTTAAACTTAATATAATACCTCTTTTTGCGTCGGGGGTTAAAAATAAACATTTCCTCGCCTTCTTACATGTGGAAAGTGAACATTTCCGGTAGATATCTTGTGTCGATACGAGGCTGCAACACGAGGGCCCCTGTTAAGATAATAGAGGATCAGAAGATCAGGACATTCCAATATGTCGGGCGGTGCTTCACTACTCTCAATTGAGACTGGGTTACAAATGATAGCTTGATTGTGGTTTGAAACCCCATCAACAATTTAGCCTCGATTTCGACAAACATCCTAAAACACGCTTATCGCTAAGCACGGATTCTTTCTCCCACCCTCATTTAATGTTAGACCGGGACAGACAGATCTTAAGCCGTAGCTCAGCCCTAAGCGTCGGTTTACCGCGTTGGTCAAATTGGGGTTTAAGATTTCACATTAACATTAATAAGGAAGAAGTTTTTTTTGTTTGTTTGTTTGCATTGAATAGGCTCCGAAATTACGGGACTGATATTGATGAAATTTGGTACATACATGGAATAGATCACATATGCAACTTTACATATGTGATACATTTACACATATGTGGGGAAGTACATATGCAACTTTTTTTGCGGCAAAATGTACGTCGCGGGCAACATGTATCATTATTTAAATAGTATGTGTTGCCAAATGTTGTAATCATCATGCATCTTATTTAGCATGATCTCTGTAATATGCTGCCACTTTGACATTAGGTATAGTCGCTACATAGTGGTGCTGCCTTGTGCGTAAGAAAATATCTCTATTGGTCCTGACTGATTGGCTCACGTTAAATCGAAAACGAATATCTCTTTCCAAAGGATGACGACCAATGATTTCAAAACTAAAAAACCAGCCAAGTGCGAGTCTGACTCATGCACGTAGGGTTCCGTACCATTATAGCAGTATTTTACATGTTTACTTATTATAATATCGTTATTTTTGTACGAAGTTTGCCAAAGGTAAGCATCTATAACTCCTTAACTAATAAAGTCATAAACCGTTATAGTTTTCCTTTAAAGTTTATCACATGGACTACCATCATGATTTTTTTCAGATTTTTCGAGCCAACCGATTATCTTTTAAACCCCCCCCCCCCCTCCTTTTTTAGTGAAAAATCGCCCTATTTTAACAAAAAATGGGCTTTAAAGTTGAAAATCTCGCAAACAGATACCTAAATCGATCAAATAATCGTTTTAGCAACCTCTCAATGTTTTTAAAATACCTATCTAATGATACCCCACACTATGGGGTAGACGCGAGAAAGGTATGGGGGAGATATGAGGTAGGTACCAAAAAAAAATATTTTTCGTGATTTTATTTTAGCACTTTGTCGACGTAATATCCATGCAAATTTACATCTTTCTAGCACTAACAGTTTGAATGCTAAGGCGAAGACGGACGGATGGACATAACGAAACCATAATCGTGAACAACTAATTCGCCATCTTGATTTCAAATTTTGCGATGACAAATGTCAAACCTCGACTGCTCCAAACAAGCCCAAAAGCAATGTAGTATATGTGTGGACACTTTTTGCCTCGACTCGACAGCCATAGACCTATAATAATATATAGGTCCATGCCTGGTACTGAAAAAGCTTTTAGAAGTTTAAAGCAAACACGTCACTGGCACAACACCTCGCCCGCAAATCGTATTTTTCTTTATCGGCCAGTTAGCACCTCGTTAGACTTGTTAGCCGTTTGACGCCTCCACCCACAGCCTGAAAACTTAAATGTACCCGTGGCACAGAGTAAAAATATTATATTTAATCTGTGCCCATAGATAACAAGCAACTAAATATAGCCATCATATTCTAGCAAATATTAATAATAATAATATCTATGTGCAGAATCTGGTCAGATTGACGTGGTGTGGAAGTGTTTTTATTCTTCGAAAGATTTTTTTATCTCTTAGCGTCATTACCTACTTAGTTCACACAGAGATGCGAATCGACGCAATATGGCGCTGCTTTTTTAAGATAGCGATTCAAAATTAAACTTTATTAACTACTCAAGAAGATACAGGTCTCATTGCGTCGCGTCGCGTCTCGGTGTGAGCTGACCCTCACAAGTCGTGACTCAAGACAGGCAGGTCAAAAAATTTGGTGCGGGTATTAGGAATCACTATTTGTACAACTATTGATACACTAAAGGGAATGAAGGTAAAATATAAACATAATTACTAACAAGGTTTACATGAAAGCGTTCTTATTAAAACTGAAACAATAGCTTGTTGCTCTCATTATAACCAGAGTAGAACTTAATTTGTATCGAAAACTGTGTGACTAATTTATAATTAACAAAATCCAGATCCGCAATCCACGGACGTACATGAGATCAATGGCACATTAATGGAAATAATTTAATTTCGATCCGATGACGCTTCAATGTGATGGACAGCGGATATTAAATTAATTTCAGCGATGACTGTGATTTTAACCCAGGGAGAGCCATGTTTCCTGACCCAATAGATTTTTTAAAATTTATTAATAATCTATCGTGGTTTAACAGGATTATTAGGACCAATAACGCATTTGTAACTCATGCAGGAAATGCAGATACGAGCAAATGCCCGTCCATACTCTTTAAAAGATATGATACCTATTATAATGTTCAAATAAATCTTCAGTTTGAAAGCACAAAGGCATAATATTTAAGTGAAGAATTAATCACTATGAAGTTCGAAACCCGTGATGGCCATTTGGCCATGTATTTACATTATTGAACTGGTTTTTTCTGGACCAGTACGACTTGACGACCTTTAGTAAAAATACACTCATTTCAGAAGATCGGCCAAGTGGCCGATATTTCTCGACACCTGTTAATTCTTTAATACATCTATAAACATCAGAGTGCTAAGTGTGAGTTTTTCTTTTCGCATTCAATCGTGAGCGCGTTTGGCGTTTACTAGGAATTTGTATGTGATTTGTACAGCGCCACCTAGTTGTAAACGCGACAACTAGGTCAATTCGCATACAAATTCCTAGTAAACGCCAAACGCGCTCACGATGGAATGCGAAAAGAAAAACTCACACTTAGCACTCTGATTAAGTTTACACCAATACTGACGTAAAATGTAGGCGACCACGGAACACCAAACTGAAACTGTGACATTTTCTCATTATCATCTGTTGACATCCCAATCAAGCTGTTATCGAGTCTTGTAAGAGTATAACATATCTGTACTTATTAATCAATATTTAACATCATATTTAACGTTCTTTATTACTTACTAACAAGTGTCATTAAAGTTTTAGAATGAGTCACAACAATTAAAACATGATAAAAGTTAGCGCACGGACAGATAGGTCCACTTGTAATGTGACACCAATAACTTTCTAGTGCTTAAGTTTTAATGTCGATTTTAGGAGTTTTAGTACCTACTCTTGTCTTTCTTTATGACAACAAAGATGTTAAAGGTTATTTGTGGATTGTAATCGTTCGATTAATCTTTTTTAATACTTCATTCATGTAGAATAAGTATCCACTAGCCAGATAAACATAGTCATGGGCGATCTGGGTCGTTAAAAAGGACAAGTGGTCGCCCTGTGGTTGAAATTCGCCAATTTCAACCACAGGAAAAAATAATTCACATAATTTTTAAGTTTGAACTTTATATGTGTTTTTGTGCCTCTTAGATATAAAAAAAGTAAATGTTGTGACAGATTGACAAACATCAACGTGTAACAAAATTGTATCTATCAAATTCTTGCTGACTCACGGTTTTGTGTATTTCTAAGCATTATTTAAAAAATTTGCTTTTTTACCAAATATTATACTCTTTCGTTCGCATAATTGTCGTAAAACAGTACTGAAAGTTTTTGCTTCACGTATTAACTATAGTAATAATAATTCAAAACATATTGTAGGGGACTGTATTATTCCACAGGGTTTCAACCGCCGGCTCAGATTAGACTCGAAGATAGCAAGGTTACACCGATTTGGGCAGAGCCGGGGCGATAATAAACACTATTTTTGAGGACAACGTTTTTCACATTTTTTGTTTTGCTTACCTGGCTCATGGCAATGCCGTATAGAGAGCCGTGTCTGTACGCCTCTTTCGGGCCGATTTGCCATCTCGCTTTTGCCTCTCTATACGGCTATTTTCTATTATTTTCCCTATTTTCCATGAGCCAGGTGAAGTAAAACGCATTGTGTGAATCTCTTTATTGTTTTTCCCAATTACATAAGTCCTTATATACTGACAATATTATTACATATAAAAGATATTCATAACCTAAGGTTCACCATGTATGAAATGTTCTATATTTTTACTATTATTTTCTTAATAACTACTTATCTATTTATTATATATTTCAAACTCTTATTTTTCCAATTAGATATTATGTTTATCTATATAAATCAAAAGAAACTACGTTAAAATTCACTACAGTTTAAAATATATAAGCAAAATAACCTTAAGTTCATAAAACACCATGTAACACGACTTTTTGCATCTTTGTCGTCTGTCATCCTGAAAGTTCTAAGGAGTGACAAAACACGTGGACAAAATCAAGAGCAAAAATAACTATAATGAAATTCACAGTTTGGAATAGCTGGGAAGTAAACACTGAAATAAATACGAAATAGATGCTAATGCTGATGGTGATGATTCTTACATAAAATAAGGCACTTAAAATACCCGAGTCCGTAATTTATAGGTTAGTTAGTACTTTCTAGAAAAAGTTTTGAAGTCAATACTGGCGACTAATTAATGAAAAAAGAACGGTAGAGTGTAGATACTACATAGTTTGTTACATACTACTACATAAATTGTTGGCTCTTCGAGAGTGCTTCTGCGAGTTGACATAATAAATTAATTCAACCACTAAATAAAGTAGCATTCATTTTCTTTTTTTTTTAATTAAGCCTTTCGAGTTAATTAAAACGCTCAGATTTTCTGCATAGATTCTTTACTTAAATTTTATAAATGAGATTTAGCACATTTTATTTACGAATATAAATAACACGTACTTAATAATGTAGAAAAAGATTTTAGATAAGAGACAACTAAAAAAATCATACGAGAAAAATTTACGCCATCTTGATTTCAGAAGGTTTTTGTCGATTAAATGCTGACTAATTATACAGCAGAAAGCAAATGTCAAAATATCAAAATGACAAATGTGAAACCTTAACCATCCCAAACAACCCCAAAAGTGGGGCATTTCAAGTGTGGATGTACATTTTTGCCTCGACATGCCTCGTCTATACTATAGAATTGTCAGCAAGGCGGACAGATATTATAAAAGTTCTAGAACACTGGACCTGCTATGCTATGACTAATGTGAAAAGAACACATATAAGCAATTACATCATTAAATAATTATTATAATAATTATTTTCTAGAATAATACTTAAAAGGAAGGAACTCTATAATTGTATGTAGTGTTCCTCTACGTACTAAAAAATTAAAACTATATTGTAATAATATGTACATTGTAGCTCTTATTAATTCATAGTACCTGGGTAACCGAGCTTTGCTTGGAGCTCTAGTAGATTTAAAAAAAATAAAAAAAATCACAAAAATGTTTTAGTTGGGTTCGAACCCAGTACATTCCGAATAGGCTACTTGATTCATATTTAATTTCATACATTGAAGGAGTATTTCCTTTAGTAATTGGCTTAAGAAAACGTATTCTAGCGATATCATAAATTAAAAACTTAAGATTTATAAATAAAGTTGATTTAAAAATATGTATTTTTGTTTTTTAATTTCTACTGATGAAAACACCTCAAGTAACTTCCGGCAAGGATGTAACGACACAAACACACTTAACACATATGTAGTAGTGAAACAGAACGTATCTGTAAATAAATAGTTCATGACATCTTATAAAGTTATTTATGTCAAAACTTCAAACGGAATGAATCACCGCCATTTCACTACTACGGACTATAGCACAGATTACAAATAGTACTAGTATGACGTCACAGGACAGATAATCTATCAACCAACATGGCAAATAATATTTTCGGCGGTTTTTTAAAAAAAGCATTTTTAAAATATTTTTTGTAGGTATTTAGGTTTCAAAATAATGTACTTAGTATATATTTTTCTGTAATGAAACAATTATAAAGCGTTTTGGACATAAATAAATACAAGGTCAAGTAGCTTATTTCCGAACAACGCAAAAATTATCCAAACTGCCAATCGGACTGACATTTTAGAGTCGAAATTATTGATACGAAACATTTTAGACGAAAGAAAAATCATAAATAACTTAAAAATGCGGGGTTTCCCAGGGGTAAAACCTAGCTATATATAACCCCGATTTTTCTCCCCGAAAATACTCTGCATACTGAATTTAATGTAAATACTTTCAGCCGTTGCCGAGATTACGATTATATATTATACTAGCTGTTGCCCGCGGCTCCGCCCGCGTAAATACAGTATCCCACGGGAACATTGTACTTTTACGGGATAAAAAGTATCCTATGTTTTAATCCAAAGCATAAACTAATACCATACCAAATTTCATCGAAATACATCCATCCATCATCACAAACTTTCACTTTTATGATATTAGTAGGATACAAGATTGCCTCGTGTAAAGTATAAGATTTTAATACACGAAAAATACCCTTAATCAATATTTATATATAATAATTATTATATTTATGGACGCTTCACACCACGTCAATCTGGTCCCGTGGTAAGATCTCGAAGAATTTGTGTTGTGAGTACCAGACAGCGGAAATATATTTAAGATTTTTATTATATTATACACATATTTAATACACATCCATGAAACAACCACATAGTCACAGATGTCGTCAAAAATTTATAGATACCTATTGATTAATTTAATATAATATATATATATATATATATATAAGGCAAAGCTGATTGACTGATGTATCAACGAACAGGTTAAACCCTTAAAGATAGAAAAAAAATAGAAATTTGAAATAGAAAACTAAGGAAGGATTTTTCAAAATTCAACCGCCAAGGTGGTGAAATAGGGCATAAAAGTTTGCATGAAACTTTTTATTCCTTGGATATATTTGCATGAAATTTCGTTTGAATTTAGTACGGAAAAATAATGTGTTGCCTATGAAATACGTTCAACGTTTTCTAATATTCAATCCCTAAGACGGTATGAAATAAAAAATAAATAGAGGAAGAAAGTTTTCAATTATTTAAAAGATATCGTTTAAAGACCAATTTCACGCGGGCGAAGCCGCGGGCAAATTGCGAGTATAAAAGAGATATCAGTGGAAAATATTTCGATTATTTTTTTGGGTGTCCGGCTATAAGCCTCCGGCATAACACGACATGGTAGCAAAATGATATACTCTCAAAAGGACGTATTCTCAAAACGACGTACTCTCAAAATTACAGAAATTGTACAGTCCATGATATAAATAATGTATGAATTTCGAACATGGTTTCAAATGTTTATATACGGGAGGAGAGAGACACGTCTTGATCCTTACGGGACACTTGCTACATGGGACTTACAAAGACTGTTTAGGCAATATACTAGTTTTATACTGGCTATCTCAACTAAGGAATGGTTGGATTTCTGGATTAATAGATGGATCGATGCACGGATGGATGGACTCCTTCAAGCAAAAACTACTATAAAGTCTCTTATAAAATTTGGTATAGTAGTATTTTAAGCTCTGGATAAACAAACACATAACCTACTTCTTATCCCGAAAACTACAGTGTTCCCGTGGAATAATGTATTTACGCAGTAGGCGTAGGTAGCAGGATCCGCGGGCAAAAGTTAGTAGCATATAACTATTCCAGGTCTATTCAGGGAGAACATATTTCATGATGGGTAATGGGTCCAAAGATACCCAATTTAACGTGGGCAAAGTCGCGTGCAAAAGCTAGTGTAGTTTTGCTACTATGTCGTTTTGGGCATAAAGCCGTGGAAATCTCCTCAAAAAGACCACTCACCGCAATGTGTTTGTTTTAATCTTTCGAATTATATAGTAAGTTAAGTATGTATAGCTACAGTTCATATCTATCTAATATTATTAATTAATTAACTAACTTTAACTTTATCTAAACAAGAACATAAAAGAAGTTAATGTAGCGAAAAACAATGATAAGTAAGAACATAGAAAATGTTGCGAACTTTTAGACGGTGATCCTAGAAACTTAAAAGTATATTCTTGTTGTTCCTAAGCGAATAGAAAACTAAAACTGTTTTTACACAAAAAAAAAACCCGTAACTTAAGAAACTTTTGTTACATATAACAGCATGTTTATTTATTTGGACCAAACAAATAAACATGCTGTTAAAATAACACGAGGGACTTATTCAGAATGAAGATATCAGTAGAAGAAGTACGCACATTTTACCGACTTTGTATCCGTATTTTTAGACGCGTCCGTGGTCTTGTGGTTTAGAACTTGGTTCTCAATTACGGAGATCGTGGGTTCGATCCCCGCGTCGGAACAACTAAAAATGTTGTTTTAAAGTCATCTGAGCTGATCACCTGATTGTCTGACAAGAAAGATGATCCATGTGTTGGATGTGTATGTAAAAAGTCGGTACTGCGTCTGATCTCTCGCCAGTTGGGTCGGTCATCCGTCCCACTGGGTTACGAGAGTTAAGGAATAGTGAGTGCTCTTGTGTACGGCGCACACACTTGGGCACTATGCAATAGCTCCTGCGTAGCTGGACTGATTACGACGAATCCGGCCACCGTCACTGAAAATGGTGTAGGAACTAGGAAGCTATTATTATTATCCGTATTTGATTACATTTCATCGTAGTATGAATTAAATGAACTATCTACTATCACATTATCACGTCGCGTCACGTCACGATTTCCCTGAAACCAATTGTTAAAGGTACGTGATAGTTTCATCTTTTAAAAGTGTCTCAAACAAAAGTAGCTTCAAAAGCTTAATAATGAAAAGTATATATCATATTTGTTACATAACAGTATAAACTATAATCACAAATATTTCCCAATTCTGCTGTAGAACCAGGTGTTATTTTCCTCGTGAAACAGGTTTATATGGATAATATTCAATATTCGACCAAATTGCTTTAACAAACGAAGAACAGAATGGTTAGAGTCAAAGATCATCGTTTAAAGCAAAAAATGATTCACATGTAACCTATGAATTTTTTTGCAGACGCGGAAACTAAATGTCTCGGAGATCAATTATTAGCGTGGATGAGACGACATCATCATATTAATACGCCATCACTATTGGGGCTCATATTGTCGTCTGTTACGACTGAATCCTAATTTTAACGGCGGTTTATATGTTTGAGTAGACCCTAAGCACAAAATTCGTATGACACTTTTTGCTTTTGGGACTGAGCTGCCGTTCAAACTTGAGCTGCGTTTCAATATTCGGTCGAAGTACCTTTTTTTCCAGTTTTTTTTATTATGTTATAAGTCAAATTAAACATTAAAGTTTCGAGAATTAATTAGACTTATCACGATTAGATGACTTGGTTCTTAGACCCAGGTCAAATCGTTACTTTTTAAATCACACGAATAAAGATATTAAGCCTAGTTTTTTATGACTGGGCCATCGCATATCTCATTTTCTTCAAGGTCACTTATATTGACCCTTAACCCGCTGTCTACAAGACCCCGAGTCGTGATCCTAGTGACTCCTTTTATACATTTTTACATAACGTTATCGGGATTGATTAAATTAAATGATACCTCAAAGTAAACACCTTTAGAGTCTGTTTCACAATCTTCTAATAAGTGTCGGATAGTTTATTCGGAAGTTTTTTCGCTCATCGCTGCTTACTTTATATCGAGCGATACAGACAAAACATGCAAATAAACTATCTGGCACTTATCAGTGGATTGTGAAACAGGCCCTAACGGCCGTATAGGGAAACGCTAATCAAAATTAAGAGCCTATTCACAGGCTGTCGTAGTCTCGGCTAGCCAAAATGATAAGGACAGCATGTGACTTCAGCATCACTTAATTTAACTATAGTTTCAGTATTCGGACGTGAGTATATTAAATGAATGTACGGGCTATGTATATTATGAAGTTATCGACACAACGACTTTTAGGGGAAATGGTAATGAAGGTGAAAATCAGCATAAGCAAAACACCTAGAAAAAACAGTTCACTGGTAAAGTATTACATCAATACAATCACCATTCTATCGAAAGTAAAAACTTAATAATGGGTTATTCGCATTGAATTTGATCAATGAGAAAATGAAACACTCATTGTCGGGTGTTGCTAATTTTTTACATTATTGTTAACAACAATCGGTTTGCGACATATCCGTTTTCACATATTTCTGCAACTACGAATATCTTTAAAATTCACGGAGACAAAGCGCGATCTTAAGTCGAAACTATCAAGTCTCGAATTCGGGTTTTCCTTCTAGCCAATTTTATCTGTCCCTGTCTGTTTTATTGAATGTAATATTAAGGTATCGGTCATCTCTTTTCTACTTAGGGAGGCTTCAGGCTTGCGCGGAAAGAGAATGTGGGTAATGAACGACCTTTTGGCGTTACGAGCGGCAGTGCGGAGCGTGCGGTTGCCGGGACTGGATCGTTAAATCGCCGCTGTATACATCGCTGCGAACATATGGCAGCCTGATACTATTTCGCTAATATTACAACACGTAGCGAATACACTGACAGTGTTCAGTGCTACAGTGCTCTATATTAGACCTCAGTTTTTCGTCCCCTGTGAACTGGTGTCGACTTTCTGTGTTTTGTGTATCATTCATCCCTGATTGGATTTGTCAGCGAAGCTTTTTGGTAAGTGACAGTTGATTATGAATATAAAGTAAACAAGAGAATGATGTCTTCCTTATTTTCGTTAAATTGTGGTTGAATGTTTTTGAAAAGTCCATCTAAGAATTTTTGTAAATAAAAGATATATTTTTTTAATATATAAGAAAAATATTGTATTATAACGTATCTGTAACTAAATAAATAGATTTACTTAATCATAAAAGCCTGCATTCATAGTATAGTAAGGTTACTTAATCATAACGTTAAAACAAACGTGATTTACTTGTAAACTTTCACGTTTCGACAGCAGGTATAAAAATATACGTTAAGAATATTTTTATATAAATCCTTCCTACATTATTACACCTACTTCTCTATATTACATAATTATTAAAAACTTTCTCTATGCCGAGTAAAACACCTTATTTTAGACGTGATATTGCATTTATAGAATTATAAAGATAAAAAACGTTCTGCATTACATAAAGTATCAATAATAAGTACTAGTTTACCCTACAGTACATATATACTGAAAAAAAGTTAAACTCTGTCTGTTATGTTTATGAAGTAAATGTAGAGCATATATTTCTTCAGAATCAGCTGACTTTACAAAAAGCTCTACCGTCACGCGACGTTCGCATGTAATTTTCGATGATTTTTCAACTTTGTCCCTTTTTATTTACAGAGTACAGAGCGAAAATAGTGGATAGGCTAGAGACACACATTATAGTTTATAGTAAACACAATAATCTTCAATAAATATTATACATGTAGATAAATAATTAAAAGGAGACGTTATATTAAAGTGCTAAGGTATCTTAGCACTTTAATATAACGTCTCCTAAAATCAATTACGGATACACATGCTTCTGTGTTTGTGTAAAGAAAAAAACAAAAATATTTGTCGTAGCTAAAGTATTAAATCATCTCATGTATCTATCAGCTTACACGCAAACTCTTTAAAGAAATAATCTTTTTTTCGAGTAGGACAATTATTTTTCTGTTCACATAAGCAGTAAATCATGTGGCCTAAATATCCGTAATTGATTTTTCTAGACCTTATATATGAATACTCTATGATCTTGTAATATTATACAGCTATTAATTATTACAAAAAAAGGCGCGGAAAGCACGCTCGTCACCCACGTTTGTAAGCCTTTCGTATATATTTTTTTCCATTTTTAATCCAGGATTAAATAGTATCTTGGATTGCTGTATATCGATCGATAGCCTAAATTTATTAGTTACTTTCCATTGGGTCGATTTTGGATAGTACTTTGATTACAGAAAAGGGGACTGATATGTTGATCATAGCTAATATCGATTAAAGAATGATTAATTATATTATTCTATTTTATTTATGTTGGGCATAAGTCTATATTTTTAACCAGAATTGATTTATTTATAAATTAATTGAGGTAATTTTAGCAACATTTCACTTACACCTGTCCTTGGGCAGCTACGAATAAATTCCGGAACACCAAAAACAGTCCGTTTTTGTTCCGGAACAAAAACGCAATGTAAACGCCCTAAAGCCTTTTCAGTACAGAGTTCGACCGGTCTCCTGTTGTTCTGAAATCCCTTTTTTATGTGTGGACTTTCATATTTATTGATTCAGGCTCGGGCTTAGCGAAGCACAATAGCATTAACCCTAAAATATTATTATAATATCCTTATGACGGTATTTTCGGGGGGACTTGTTGACTAGCGGTAATTTTATGAGGAATTTTTGCTTATCAATAGCATGGTTCATGTTCATAAAGTTTTTCATATTGTATAGGTAAGTAGGCGACACAATCAGATATCAGGCAATCAGGCAATGCGTCTGCTCGTCGCGTCGACTACGTCGTTTGTCGGACTTTTTATTCATGTAATTTTGACAGCGAGTGACTATACAAGAATCTACATATAAATCATTATAGGTAGATTCTTGTACGGACACTTGATCTTTTAAATATGAAGAACGACCTCTGTGGCTCCGTGGTTGAGCGCGTCAGTGCTCAAGTCGGAGGTCGCGGGTTTGAGTCTCGCCAAAGGAACAAAAATGTTTTCCTGAGTCATGGATGTGTATATTGTACCAAATAAAAATCTTAAATATGTGTAAAGTATGAAATTACTAAATTTCCGTTGTCTGATAATAGTATAATTATAGTGTAAGTTCTTCGAGAACTTACCGCGGGACCAGACTGATGTGGCATGGAAGCGTCCATAGATATTATATTAAAATTGATAAACGAATGTGGAAAACCATTACAAAAAACATTTTGTCCTCAATTCGAACATCTATCTATTACCATCACTATCAGGACCATAATTATTAGGACGTTTGTTACTAAGTGCCATATATATCACGGCGAACGTTATATAATAGAGAGAGGCTTTATTTATTGAGATAATATTGAAATTTAATAGGCAGCTATTTGCCCTAAGGGTAATTTTCTAAACTATTTGAGACTACACCCCGCTCGAAGTATCTTAGCCTCTTCCCTAAATAAATACGATACATTTAGTATGTTGAAGGGTAAAGAAGGGTTATGAAATATAACCCTTTACCCTTCAAGATATAATTATCAAATTTTCTGCCATTTTTAAAATACTCGTATGGGATTCTAATTTCAATATAATGAAACATACCTAACTAGGGAACAGACACTCTTTTTTGTCCCTTTTATCTACGGTTTAAGGCAATTTGATTGATAAAGCAATTACGTATTACTCTACTATTATACTATGAAATACAAAACTTAAAAAGAATATAAGTTTCCTATTCTTACATTTTAAAGTGCTGAAGATATGACACATTTTCATCCGAAACAAAATAATTCTTCTGTCTACGCGAACGAAGGTATATCATTATGTTTTTGCTTGCTAATATCTAATCATAAATATTGTAGGAACAGGATCTACTGTCATTCCAGACATACGCAGGCTTTGCGACCTTTGCTACTTCGTGACTAAACACCTGGCCTTACATTCACCGCAGAGGTTTCGCTGGTTGGAGAAAAATAGAACACCAATAGACAATGATCTTTGAAACGGTCTGTGATAAAATCTACTTTTATTTTGGGAACGTTTAAATAGTTCGATAATATTATAGTACCCATAGTAGAATAAAACTCCTAGTAGTATAGGTTTCCCCTATTATAGTTCTAGTTAATTTATTATGGATCCCGCAGTGTAGTAGGTACCTACTTTCACAGTTCCTGTCTATCGATTTTTCTTCATTTTAAATCTTTACCTATATTATTATCAAAGAATACGAGGTGAAAAGACTTGAAAGATGATTACGTGAAAAATAAAGAAGACTTCCTTCATTATAAAACGTTTTTAATTTTTATTACTCTCTATTACAAGATAATAATCGTAAGGTCCGGCTTGGAGGTGGAATGTTGTTTATGATATTTTAAAATTCTATAGGTACATATTATAATACATATCCGTCGAGTTATAAAAACCAGCCAAGTGCGAGTCGGACTCGCACTCAAATCGTTTTCCGTACAAAATGGCAAAAAAAACATGTTTATTGTATGGGAGCCACCCTTTGAATATTTATTTTATTCTGTTTTTATTATTTGTTGTTATAGCGGCAACAGAAATACTTCATCTGTGAAAATTTCAACTATCTCGCCATCGCGGTTAAGGCAATACAGCCTGGTGGCAAACGGACAGACAGACAGACGGACGGACAGCATGTAAGGTCCCGTTACCCAAATGGTGAACCTTTGGGCACGGAACCCTAAAAAGAAAAAAACATCTTGCGTAAGAAGTTTGTTATGTTTTATAAGTTTATGCTTTTCTTCTTAAGGTAGGTAGGTCGGTCAGTACTCAATCTACGAAGTCATTATAGTGAATTCTTATGAGTTAAAAGTTTTATTCTATAATAAAAAAACTTATTAGGTATTATTATTTTTTCCTACGATAAAAATAATAATACCTAATAAGTTTTAAGACTAGTTAAAAAAATTATTAGGTATTATTTTTTCTTTCCGACGTTAAAAATATTTTACTTAAAATAGACCAAAATAGACAACGAAATAAAAAAGTAATCTGTTGTGTCGAAATAGGAAGCCATTTTGACACATATAAAAATGAGTCAGATACCTCATTTGAGGTCGTTTGTCCATCCGGCTCGGGTTTTCGACTCTTACGCAAGCAAGTCTCACGGCTCACGGGCTACGTGCAACAAATAGGAATGTTTCCAAATTCCGAATTAGGAATTCTCCACCAGAACTTTATCCCGGTGCAGCTTATATTCTGAGCTATTTATTATTTTAAGTTACATAGCTACAGTATAAGATCTTGTTTAATTTCGGCTACAGTTAACAAAGCAAACATTATGCTTTTCTACGGCTAAACGAGAATTTTCGGGAATTCAACCTTTAACCACTTTGAAGAAACTTAATTTGATATTATCAAAAGCAAGTTACAGAATTTAACCCAAAAGGGGGTATATGTTAGAATAGGAATAGAGGTTATATAAGGTAAACTAAAAAAGTGTACAAAATACTTAGTAAAATAAAACTAAAACATCCCATCGCTCCAACTTCTACTCCTACTCCTTCACCGTTCATGCAGTCAGATTGTGGAACTCGCTTCCCCAAACCGTTCGTGACAGTCCCACCATTATTGTATTTAAAAGACGCTTGAAAGAGCACTACCTCGCAATTCAATCCATATAAATACCGTTATTATATATACATATAGTATTTATCTATTATATAATATTATTTTATCGTATCAAATACGTGTTTTAAATTTGTTAAGTATGTATATTTTGATAGTATACACATTATATTATTTATTTTAGTAAGGATATAATAATATGTAAGTAGTGTATTTGTAACTGTGCACGTCCTATCTGCTGTCTTTTATCCCATCCCTCTCCGTAGGGCTGCTGGAAGAAATTTCTTTTTAGAAATAAGCAGTACCTTTGTATCGTCTTTCTTTGTTAAATTGTAATGTTATTAATTTTTATTGTGTGCAATAAATTGTTAAATAAATTTATAAAAAAAATAAGAACTAAATAGTGGAACCAAAGAAATGTAAACCTAGACTTATGGAATCGTTCGACGTAAATCAAGGCGAGGCGTTATGTTACTGGCCGAATTACAACTTGGATGCGCATGTTTTCTAGAACACTCTACAGCCTTGTAGGTACTAAATCAGACTTCTTATCGGTGATTCTCTTGTACAGTTCACAGATCGTTTTAATATAGGTTCTTATATTCCAGAGGACGAATGAGCTCGAAAATAAATCAATACGTAGGTGCGCATTGGTCTCCTATCGAGCGACGAATGGCCACCTATTTAGGGGTTCACATCCCAGCTTTTATTTCAGGGGACGAAACTTGTGGACTGAACTCACATTGACATCGCAGAATCGCTGCTACCATAAAACACCATTTTAATGGCGAATTGTAATTTTGTTCGCATGTCATCAACAGCGTTATGTAAATACATCATCGAGATTAATATTATAATTAATATCTGAACCCTTGTAAGAGTTATTGGTAAATAATCAGTATTGGCTCGCACATATACACATTAATAACCATAATAATATACATTAATAACCCCCTTGCTCATTAATTTCCAGGTAAAGTAATATTCTACTGAAGAAAGGATAGCCATTCTCGGTCTCAAACTTTTAATAGTGTATCTAGTAAGTTTTAATACTTTGAAACCTACACTAACGAAGTTCTTAACACAAATATGATTTAAGTACACGCTCTGCGTCTTGATCATTATTAAGAACAAGATGTTGCCCGCGACTTTGTGCGCGCTAAAGGAATTTTTGCGGGAACCGTACATTTTGCTTATATAAAAGTAGCCTACGTCCTTTTCCCCGTGGTCTACTCTATATTTGTGCCAAATTTCATCAAAATCGGTCCAGTAGTTTCGGAGCCTATTTGATGCAAACAAACAAACCTTTCCTCTTTATGATATTAGTATGGAAGTATAGATTAAAATATTTTATTAAAATAAATTACATATCTAATATATTTTGACGTGATAACGTCTTATAATTCGATGGAGCCGGCACGAAAAAACATGACTCATGCGTTACCAAGTACTGTTACCAAGTACCGTTACCTATTACCGTTACCAAGTACCAGCGTTACCTCGTATGTTATTATTATTATTATTGTTGTTGTTGTTGTTGTTGTTGTTATTATTAATATTGTTGTTGTTGTTGTTGTTGTTGACGTTGTCACGTTCAACTATCGTCAGTAAACCGACTTTACAGACAACCGATATTTTTTTTTATTTTGTATACTTACCTACATAATATTGAAACAGCAAATAATACCTGGAACAGAAAATCTATTAAGTGTCCAATGCAGCATAGCATTTTTGAACTTATTCACGAAACTCAAAGGTTTGGCTTTGATACGGTTTTGTGTGTAGTAGATTCTATTTTCTAAGTGATTAGGAGTGATTCTAAACTTATTTGTAAACCAAACGTCACGCCTTAGTAGCCAAAATACATATAACACATTATCCCCGAGCATACGAAAAAACAGAAATTTGACCACAATATTGTTAATGATTTCTGCTCACGTATGCGTTACGGTTCCTCATTACGTGACGCCACTTCGACTGAATAGAAATGTGCTTTGAATGTTATTAATTATGTCTTCCATTGATTGTGTGACACCAAAATGGTGTCCTATTTCACAATTTCTGCTAACGGTACGTCTGACTTTCTAGACGGTTCTATTTAGGTTAGACATATTTATGTAAGCGTAATGTCGATTATAGATTATTACTAACTGTACATGATTTAAGGCGTTTTCAAAATCAAAAGCTCCCCTGGGGCTAGGTAGCCCGAACGAGCCGAACGAGTAAGGAAACGGTATTGTTGGTCTATCTAGATAACTGGCAAAAAATATATAATACGTAAAGAAACAGGAGACAGTCAAAAACACAAACGTTTGTTACACTACACATATGGACAAAACACTTGTCTACTACTCCTACTAGTAGTTCCTCGGTTCATAATGTCTTGGTTAAATCTTTCGTAAGAGTGCTCTTGTTTTCTATGCTTTATAAATCAATACTGGCAACACCAGTTTTACAATCCACTAGTTTCTTATGACGTATAGGTAATGACAAACACGATGTTACGCATTGGGACGTAGGCTTGATAATGTTAATGTACCTACTAGTAGCCACCTATTGCTACTGCTTTTGTAAAATTTAGAGTCGTATTTTCTATCACTGCATTTGCTTATTGAAGCTATATTGTGGTAAATAACATGTTTTAATTATATTAAAATTAAAGTTACAAGTAGACTAACACTGTGGTAGACAGTGATTAAAGACAAAATCGTATTTGCCTACTAATGTCGCATAAGGGTCAATTCACACCGAAACGAAACGATACGAGACATGGCGCTGTATTTTTAAGATACCTATTCAAAATTGAACTTTATTCGTTACATAAGAAGATACACGTTTCATTGTAAGAATTCGAAAACATGCACAGCGCATGTGCATTGTGCACTCATGTCGAATGAAAAGTGTATTCTTTTTATATAGGGAATAATGTTCAATTTTGAATATCTATCATAAAAATGCAGCTCCGCGTATCGTAGCGGTGTGAAGTGACCTTAAGCTAAAATTGAAAATATCATCGTTTTTAATCTATGTTTCTGGTGGTTCCTGCGGCACAGACTGTCCTTCGAGACTGTTCGAGAATAAGAGTTTTGTGTGATAATAGTCCTTAGGAGCAATTTTATATTAGTAAAAAGGAGTATATATACTGAAGGCCACATATTGGTACCAACAAATATCTCCCAACGGATAAGAGAGGTAAAGTTCATGCACGGTACGTTGTAACATTCCATAGGTGTGATGTGTCGAAATACCTTTGTATCTTATTTCCAAGCAGCTTTAAACACAGATTAAAGAAAGACGAACAGATAAACAGCTACATAGTTATCCTTCGATTTGATTGCACTATAACTACAAGCATACGGTGTGTCCACGATTGTGTGGAAAAATTGTGGGCCGTTGAAGGGGATGTCAAAATTTTCAAATTTGGAACGATTTAGATTGTTCTATGAAAGCTATTTCTCTGTACGTAAGTAGGTATGCATATTTTCTACTTTGTGCTTTAAGGTCGAATATTTAAATGGGACTCAAATTAACGGCTGCTCAAATGTTTTAGTAGCCCCTAAAAACAAAATTCGTATGACACATTATGTGTTTGGGAACAACATTATTTTTTATTTACGTTTAAGTAGGTATTGGCCCGTAAGGTGAAGGAGAACCTTATGCAGTATGCTGATATTTATTTTTTAAGGGAGATTGAATCATTGGGCATTTTTTCCCAGTTCAAGGCTTTACCCAAATAATGTAATTGATTTGCTCGGCCCAGTGATGTCATCCGTTGTTGTGAACATTCCGAAAGACGCCGCGAATTGGTTACTTAATGTTGAAGTCATCGCCTCATATATTATAGTGGATTTAGCGTTGTAAGAAAATAAAATATAAACGTAAAAATATTTATTACGTATTTTGCACTATCATCAAATATATAAATAGCTACATATTTCAATATTTTAGAAAATTTGTTGCGTCGGTTGAACATTTCATGCAAGATCTTGAATGAATCAAAGGCATTTGAAATAAAACGTTTGCATAAGAAAGGACCAACGGTTATCTTCAACGGTTTACCGGCTACGGTCGGTTTTCATCTCACGACCGTAAACTTCCAAATTCGACTTTCTAACAAAGCAAAATGGCTTTATACGATATGAACTTTTCAAATTTTAAGTTTTACCGTACGAGGCGGTATTGGCGATGTTTCCAGGCGTTCTGCCAAGGTTCAAAGACACTAAGAGTTTTTCGTCCGAGATATAATGCTATCGTGCTCCTTCAGATAAGGCAATAAACGCCACTTCAACTGAGCCCATTTATTTGGGGGACTGCAGAGGACTTTACTTTTTAATTCCCTCGCCGTATCTCTTGTATTTCATTATGTAAAAACTACTGCCCGTCCCCTTTTGTTTGTTTGTTTTTCTATTTTGTGCTTCTATTTTAACGTTAAATGAATACATTGCGCAACGAAATATTAGGACAAAAATACCGTTATATTATAGCGTTATTATTTTTAAATCTCATTGCGAAAATAAAAATTATAATTCAAAATGGACAACATTTTTATGTTCAGAATGTACCTTTTGAACTTACTTCATTAAAATCTAAATTTTCAACATCAGAATAAATATCAGTTATCAAAATTCCTCCAAAAATATACAATATATCGAAAATGTTTTGTATCAATTGAAAAATATAAACATAACGTTTTGATAGGTAGTAGGCACACTATTCTTGCGGAATCGTTAAAGTAGATACTTGGAATAATTTTAAGTCAGCGCGTAATGTTTCAAATTACCCGCGTGAAATAACGCTTGAGTTGTGTTTCGCCGAGTGACTAAGGCTACCAGAGGCCCAAGGGGCATTGGGGATTTTAAGGACCTGAGACGCATTGTTGTAACTCCTCTGGCGTTGAGAGTAACCATTTTATAAAAAAAGGCTCGCGAGTCACATGTCGGTGCCATTTTGCTTAGCAGAGACAGTGGGTTCGTAAATTCCGTCGTAACACCATCAGTTTAATGAAAATGCAAAAGTAAACAGTTATTGAATACCCATCTATTATCGGTATTACGGGCTCGCCAACTATTACCGAACACTGAACAGTGAAGCCCGAGCGCCTACGCGTGAGAAAGTGCCACCTGCCTCGGATTTCTAATGCAAAACATCGAGCAGCTCATTTTCTAACTCGTTTCTTCACTTTCACCGAAATTCTTTTCATTTAAAGTGATAACTGAGCTATATTAATTTAAATAATATGATTATATAATTTGTCTTATGAGCTATTAAAATGCTAAGTATGTAGCTGGGTAACCGAGCTTCGCTCGGAGCTCTAGTAGATTTAAAAATAAATAAAAAGAATCACAAAAATATTTTACCGCGGTTCGAACCCACCACATTCCGAATTTCCGAACAACGCAAAAATTAACAAAACTGCCAATCTGACTGACATTACAGAGTCGAAATTATTGCATAACGAAAGAAAAATATATAACTTAAAAATGCACAGATTCCAGCAGGGATAAAACCTATCTAGATCGATTTTTCTCCCCAAAAACTCCCCGGATACTAAATGTCATGTAAATACTTGCAGCCGTTGCCGAGATTACGATTATAATATTTATACAAGATTGTCATGTTTAAAGTATAATATTTCAAAGATAACCTGACTTTAGCGTATGTAAGTTTTATGTTTTAGTATACTAATTTTTTCCCTTACCTTTATGCACCAAATACAGTAAGTAGACACTCAAGAATGGCCTAGGCGACGTGGGTTAATAGTTTTGTCCCTTTCTGACAATAAAAATTGGAGGTTTTAGTTTGTCACAAGATTAAGTAAATTTTACTGTACCAATCTATCATTAGTGTTCCGTAGTACTACATGGAACTCTTATAGTTTCGCTCTGTCCGTGCGTCTGTCTGTTTGTCTGTTCGCCTTTCTATCTTCTGTAATAATTATTGAAAATGAATGAAAATTGTTACAGTTACAGATTGAGTATAGATTTAGGCGTGTTTAGGTTTTAGCATCATAAAATGATAATAACTTCACAATATGGTGACTCTCCATATTGTGAAGAGGGACGAAAAATTTTTGAATAAATCAAGGTTGCATACATGACTTCTTTAAAAAATCCACGATTTGCGAGTAATCGACCTCCAAAGTGGTTTGTAAGTTGGTACCCTGGCATTTTTTTCCAATTTTAATTAAAGTTCAGTTGTTTTTGCGTGAAAGAGTAATCCATCCATCCACCCATCCTCATAGACTTTCACATTTATAATAGTAGTAAGATTGAATTGACGCACATAATTATACGACTAATCAGCATTCAACAGAGTTTCTTCTAAGGCTCCTCGCACCACCAGTCCATTATTATGGAGTTTGCGGACGGCACCCCGGTATATATTCACGCCCTTTGGTGTAGCCCGGGTATCTATGACTAAGTAGTGATATTTTATTTCAAATTTAAATGATTATTTCCGAGTGAATCGCCAAAAGCTACTCCATGATTCATTAATGGTCAATAAACAATCATCTGTCCAGGGGCTATAAATAAATTATATGAAATGCCTCTCTTAATTGAGGAAAATTATTCATTTTATCTAAAAGGGTAGCTTTATATAAAGTGTATTTCTTTTAAATAACCTAAATATAGAAACATTTTCTTTACATTCATAAAATATTCTTAGCTCTTTAGTAATTTTATGTTCAAAGGATAGATGCACAATGTAAACCACAGAGCTTAGAAGCTGGCTTTTTGTACCTTACGGCTTAATCCTTTGTCTGCGTAATATGAGTATATGTTACTTTACATCTCAATGTTTAATTTAGATGATATTTACCTTAAATATTTTTTGTTAACTAATTGTGCAGAGTTTAATTTCATTAATATTTATTAATACAATTTTATTAACTAAGATTTTATAGATATAGATTATAGGTTGTATGTTTGTTTATTACGATGTACGTGGAAGATACGATTATTTGCTTACAAAGTTGCGCATAACAATCTCAGAAGTTGACGAGCGTCTGCAATAATTTATAACAATTAATCGCAAGGATATAATATTAGGTACAAAGATTTCAAAACTAAAGATAGGCTATGACGTACATTTGACAGAACAAATCTTCATAGAAGAAAAAGTTACGGCATCTTGGTTTTCACCATACCACAAATGTCAGCCATCTTGATTTCACCATACTTCAAATGTCAAAATGGCTCCAAAAACTCCAAAAGTGGGGCCATTTATGTGGAGTTTTTGCCTCAACATGCCTCGTCTTTAATATGTATGTTTATGATTAGGTATGTATTTTGATAAAACTTAGATAGCTAACAAACCCATACGCCTCAGCGCCTTCATGACTGTAAGCCTCTTTTGAATAAAATACACTTTCGACTGAGAACTTAAATGCAACTTAAAATAAGAAGCTCTCAAGTCAAATGCTCTCTTTGCCATTCTGCTTAGAAAATACAGGTACAGCCTTTGATATAGGGGACCTTTAACTTTAGGCATTTGGGAATTCGGCCGTTTTCGCACTTAGTTTCTTTATAATTAATTTGTAATTAAAACGAAATTAGCCACGACGTCAGCTCAAGTTGCGTGTCGACAATTGTTAATTAATTAAGAATAATTAGTCGCCAATCAAAAGTTTATTGTCAATTTGCACGGGAGTATTTGTGTTTGAGTGCCATTTATTATTTTCAGCATGTTACATTTCCCAATGGATAGCAATTCAAATTATTTTCTAGAAAGAGATAGCATGATGAATAATTTTAAGCGGCACAATGTAGGCGTTCGATGGAAGTCTAGGAACTCTCTAGACTGACTTTATTCGCGATTGTATGCAGTCAAGGGAGACTAAGGAAATTATTCAATTAGGTACGTTGTGTATAAGAATGTTCTTTATAAAACTTCAAAATACATAAAACTACAATATTGCACTAAACAATAAACTATTAAATTTTATATATCTTTCTTTAGGACAGTTAATAATTGGTATGGGGCGGGGCCAGTAAAGATAAATTTATAAACATTGAAAGGAGCCAACGTTGCTTGCTTAAAATAATGTACCGAAAGCCATATCGTTTTTCTACTGAAGATCAATATTCCCAGTGTAAACTCTTATCGGTAAGGAAACTTTACATACTATCCATAATTTTAGATGCCACAAATACTTACCTTGCGAACCTGACGATAAACATCGACGCAAAAAAGGAAAAGTTATAGTTTTAGCTAAAACAAATACAACCTTTGCTCAGAGACAGTACAATTCGATCTCGGTCCATATATACAATAAAATTAACAAAATTCTTGACATATATCCAGTCACTCATCGAAACTGTTAAAAAACGGTTCAAATTTGGCTAGTTACTAAAACTTATAACGAAATTGAAGCTATCCTTAAATACCTGGGCCTTTAGTCAAGATGCATTCGATAATTACGACGGCGAAGTTCGAAAACGAAATGTATGGAATTTGACATAAGGTCACACACACACACACACATGATGTAACTTGTGTTCAAATGTTAAAATGTGTAACTTTTTTTAAATTATTTTCTTTGTATTTGTACTAAGAAACAATTACCTACTTTAGTTAAGGAAGGGCGAGTCCACCTGTCACAAGTGTCTTTGATACTTACTAGGTGGATCTCATTCTCTGTTATACATATGTAGCACAAATTGTAAAAGATAAATAAAAATAAATTATTAAATTATTGCACTATATTAAATAAATTAGTTGCAAAATTAAAAAGCCCTAGAGAATACCTTAAAAATAACATTTTTGTGTCGCCTCGTTGAAAGCTACAATTACGTGCGTTGCCAGTTGACTACAAAATATTATACCTATAGTAATTATATGTACCATAAATTTGAACTCGCATTTTCATCCTCTACGGTTATTACTTAAAGACGTAAAATATTATCGAAAATAATCACGCACATAACATTTATTATTCAAATATTTTATTTAAGCACAATTTCGGTCACGACGTATGGACGGTAAGCAGATGGAGCCGCGAAACTTGTCTTATCTGGGTCAAGTAAGTAAAATGCATATTAAGTACTTAAGAAGCTGAAGAACTGAGGTTCGAAGTGCGGGATTTAAATAAACTTCAAAATAAAAAAAGGAACTAACTGAATAAATTAAAAATACTGATTAAAAAAGTGATTAAAATTAAAAAAAAAAAAAACGCTTTAAAATAATTCTTCTTGAGAGACATATTTGAACCGGATCATAAATCTAAACCTAACCGCAAGTAAGCTTTAACCTTTATTGTATAGGGTTTTATTATTGTATATTTTTATTGATTTTAATATTATAAATTAATTGAATACATAAAAAAAAATATAGTAAGAGGCGAATTATGTATCTAAAATAGTCTTGTGTTGGGACAGGCTATAAATTTTTTGGAATTATGTTGGCATGAAACGAAATTTGCCATCTAATTCCTACCTATAAGTATAACATTTCCAATACTACATAGTGCACACCTTTTTGTGTATAAAAAGTATCAAAATTAGGTAAAGATTATAACAAGGTAGGCAAATCATAAACTTTAAAATTATTATTTTAAATTATTATTATTATTATTATTATTTTTCTGATAACCTTGTTGTTCTAAGCGACCTTAAATAAACGAATAAAAAAAATTAAAAATATATATTATTGTATTGTTTTTACTCACTGCACGCACCGAAATCCTGAATTCGAGCAATTACATTTCTTGTGTATGTATAAATGTATTTGTTCTTCGTGTTTTTAAATTGCAATATCTTTTATTCGAGGAATACGGGAGTAATTTAATATCCGTATATTTAAATTTGACGGGGAAGTAACGAATTCAGTGCGTATCAATTTTGGTAACGGCTCCTTGTAGGAACCATTGAATATTGATTCTAATCCCGTCTTTGTCCTGGATTTATGTAACTTTCTTTCAAGTTCATCATCAGCATGCTGCTACAAGTTGTAAATAATCTGCTAATATATAAATTAAAGTTCATGGCACTTTCTTGATAAACAATATTGATCTAAAGAAGATAATTAATTGGCATAAATGCTAAAAAATATTATTGCATTTATTAATAAGGTCACAATAATTATGCGCTTTTCCTAATGTTGTATTCGGTATTTTAAATATATTTTAGAACTTATCAGCAAGGGAAAAATACCGATAAAGTTTTGTATGTAAATGAAATAGGTACTTAATTGCATACTTTATGAAAATGTATTTATTGTTTTGTTTTTTTTTACACGCGATTATTTTTCTAGCCAGTAATCTCAATGACGACTGTCGCTTATAAAGTTTTATAATGAGCATTGTGAAAATTATAGAGTTGTATTGCGTCGCGTCAGAGACGTGTGGAATGCAACCACACGCCGCCACACGCCGCTTGACCGAGCAGGAATGCCGGAACCACGCAAACTCTACCCATAAACAATCAACTTTTTTTATATCATCTCTTGCAATGGCCGAAGGTTATTTTTTTTTTCAAGACCTGTAGAAAATATTTTATAGGGCGATGTCAAGGTGTTTAATATTTTCGTTAAATTATTTTAAATGTAATATATAACAAAGAAACGTAATTGTGTTTATTTGTTATGTCTACGGCGTATTTTGCAGGAATAGAAAGCACATAACAGAATAATGGAAATTTTCAGTTGCATGTAGTGTATATAATCTACTATTAATAATATGAAGTTTATAAAAAAAAATGTGCGCCTGTTTTTCAACAATCAGCTTGTTATGTTTTCATCATTATTTTTATTGTAAATTAGGTACCGGTTTTCTTGTAAATTTTTTCGGAAATAAGCACACACTTGGGACACAAATAACGATGTTTTGTTCATTTAAAGCGAGTAAGTGTCGCAATTACACTTGATTGTAACATGTGTCGACACATGTTACCTTAATGGAGGCTAAAGCGAATTATATTTACAGAAATTGCGGCAATAATTTCCCTTATTAGCTTTGTTTTCGAAGCAGTAGAATATAGGTTCCTACGCTATTTGTAATTCAGATTGTTTTGGGGTAATGGAGCATGTTCACTAATTTTAAACGTAAGCTTTGTGTGTATTCTCCGTGGAAAATAAGTGCCGAAATCGAAATAAGTACGTAATAATTATTTCGATACCATAAGTAATTTCTTAGACATTTAACATGGGCCTAAGCGATGCAAAGTGGGTGCAAACTGCAAAGACAGCAACGTTGTAAGTTATCTGTTGTGTAAATATTTTTACTAGTGAGATATAAGTTAAAATAAAGAAAATGGATATGCTTCTTTTATAACGGATAACCTCACATATTTATATTTAACCACTAGATGGGGTCTGCGGCTTCGTACGCGCAAAAATAATCTCGTGTGAATCGTACATTTTGTTACAAAAAGTAGCTTTCGTGTAGTAGTAGTAGTACTGAGCCTGAACTTCTACCATACCAAATTTCATCAGAATCCGTTCAGTAGTGCGTGAAAGAGTAACAAACATCCATACCTCCATACATACAAACTTTCGCGTTTCATAATATCAAAACGATAGATATATAGGTTGCAATTCCAATGTCTCGCTAAAATTCGAGAACGGCAGGACCGATTTGGCTTTTTTGGTCTTAAAATAATTGTAACAGTAAGTCATAGACGTGCAAATTATAGACAAGGCATGTTGAGGCAAAAACTGTTCCCCACTTAAATGGCCATGTGAAAACAAGATTGCTGACATTTGAAGTATAGTGAAAACCAAGATGGCGTAACTTTTTAATTTATGAAGATTTATTCTGTAAAATGTCCTATCCTGAATTATCTTCAGTTTTGACATCTTTGTATTTGACAAAACAAAATGTGTCGTGTCAGCTAGTAGTTTATGATTATTATTTATATCATACCATATTGTGGGCACATTCTTATAGGCATATCTTATCACACGTGGCTCTCTCTAACTATTACCCACAAGCCTTTAATAATTGAGAGAGTAATTATTTATCAAAGAGGATGTGTGAGAGTGACTCGTCAAAGGAAATACTTGAGGCACCCTTAATTTTCGTACATGTAACTAGCGTGGACCTGAGTCCCAACGTATTTTACATAAGAGCTTTATAATTTACCTACGTCATGTAACGTTTGTTCGATTTTGTTTACTTGCGTTGGTGAATGGAGGATTATATAAATTACACAAATATGTGTGTTGCAGAAATCACAAATTCCTTTTTTACCCGACTGCGGCGAAGTAAAAAGGAAGGGTAATGATTTTGGCAGGCTATGTATGTTTATTCCACCGTAGCGCTTAAACAACTGCTCCAATTTACATGAATGTGGTGTCTATTCGTAATAATAGCTTGAGCAACAAATGCTATAGACTAGGCTATAGAGGGTTATATACTTTTATATATTTATTTAACTTACATAATGGATCTTTAAGAACCAAGACGTCGCAGCCCACAACAGTTCGGGCTGGTACCGACTTCAAAATTTTGAAGATTGAGTAGAGAAATAGTTAAAATTTTGAAGTCGGTACCAGCCAACTTGAACGTGACTTCTATTTTAAATATAGTTTTATCAGGATGTTGTTCTGTTGCAAAATATAGTAGTAATAAAAATTAGAAATGTCTATGTTAAAATTTTAGCCAAAAAAAGGGGAATTATTTAGAAAATAAGTTTTATTTCATACTTTTTGTGCCTATTTACTTTGGAAGTCGGTTTAATTTTTTGTTTAAAAATAAAACCAAATTTTCCCTTTTTAGTGATATTTGTTAAATTATCATTAATACATTTTAAGAACGTTTAAAATAAACGATCGAATGTATAATTGAATACGCGCCAAGCTTCCATTAGGTATTGTATATAAGATGATGATGATGATGACTTTAAGTTACATAATGGCATATGCTTGCAATTCTTTATACAATGTTGAAATTTCCAAATACGTATCTTTAAAGACTGAGGAGTTCTGTTCAGTACTTTATCCAGGATCCAGGCTATACCTTGGCACAAAATCTTACTTTTTGGTAGCATATACTTGGGTTACTTCGGAAAAAGTAGAAATCACTATATGTGTTCATATAAATTTTGAGGAGTTCAATCGATTCCTCATGGATCCTATCATCATGTTACCACTTTTGTAAAAACGGAACTAACTGCAAAGTATACCCTTTACATCAAAATAAGATACAATCAAAATAATAATAATAATAATAAATTTTGAAAATCTGTCAACAGACGGCTAAGTTATCGTTAAACATACAAAAAATATATAAAAAAATACATACAGCCGAACGTATAACCGCCTCCTTTTTTTGGAAGTCGGTTAAAAATACAGCGTTTGCTGACTTAATGTTTTGTTTCAGATGCATATTTTGGTGTTAAAATAAATAAATTACTATGCAAGATTTTGCCAAATCTGGCGGAAAAGATTCTGTCGCAAACCGATGCAGAGGAAATAACCTATCAGGTTCGGCCAAATGGCTTAATCAGAATAGTGAATTCATAATTTATTGGCACGTCTTGACGATTTCCACCGGGATTTCAAAACTCTAAGATATCGACAAGATATTTAGTGTAAAGGCCAAAGATATTCATGATCTATTTTAACTTTTTGCGGCTAAAGGTCGTAAGAAAAATATTTGAAATAAAATTCATTATATTTTTTTATATTTTCCGGACAGGCTTTTTTAGGTTAATTGGTTGAAAAGCTCCAATACGTACCTTCCGTATGGTTTTTTCCTACAATATAACACTTCTATTCCAATTTAACGTTGAATCCCCATATCAGGGGATATAATCAATAAACACCAGGTGGCATGTTGCAAGCGCTTAAACGACGATAAATCATATTTCCCGTTCCGATATCTCTTATCCGAATAAAATATTACATCACATAAAAATATACACACTAACTCGATCCTTAATTATATTATTCTGTAATTTAAATAAAGTTCATTTTTAACCTACTACAAAAAAGTAAAAATAAATTACAAAAGATTTGCATATAAGCTAAAAGCTAGTAAACTATTTAATTGAATTGTTGTTCTCGTTACTTTATAATTATATCCATCCAAATATTGTGAAAAACAAGAAAATATTATCCAAATCTTCCTCTTATAAGTATTTTTCGAATGAAATTCTTTACAATGCTTAGAATTCATTGTTGTAAATGCATATCAAGATCACAATCGCGATGCAAGGCGCGACGTACAAAAGCGTGCACTCCTTAAAAATCACTCTTTGTATCCTCTCTGATTTCTTCCTTTGACGCTTATATCTTTTATTTGAATCTTTTCTTTGAATAGCGAACCGAGGAATAAAAGCTATATTATATAGCTTAGATTTACAATAGAGATTTGTTACTTCTATTTTTTACCCAAAAGTGGAAAATGTGATATTTTAAAATTTTAGTATAACTGAAATAGCATCAGCTTATGAGTTCTGCAATGATTTCAAAACAAAGGATGGGCAATTGGACTATAACAGAAAAAATATTCATACAAAACAAGTTACCCCATCTTGATTTCAGAAGATTTCGTCAATTAAGTGGACTGATTATTGAAATTGATTGGAAAGCAAATGTCAAAAAATGTCAAAGTGACAAATGTCAAACCCCGACTGGCCCAAATAATCTAAAAAGTGGGGCAGTTTAAGTGTGGACACTTTTTTCCTTGACATGACTCGCCTATAGAATATACATAATATAGCGAATTCAATTCAACAAAACAATACCTATAATACAAAGATATTTGGTCTCGTTCGCTCGACTAGATGACACACTACCTAAGAAAAACAGCTACGTAAATGCGGCAACTCATTATTGTAGTGTGTAAAGTGACTATTGACTTACATGTGACAATTCTAGTGTGCGTGAAAAGTTATTCTTATGCGCTTCTTCTTCAGAAAAATGTTAGGTATTTATATAAATGAATACCCCTCATTTTTATTTATTTATTAGTCAAAACAGAATAACGTATGTCGAGGTAGCTAGTACGATAATAATATTACACATAATAGGTATATTTAACTGTAACGTTTTCATTTTTTTATCGACCTATGCTCCTTGCGAATAGTTATTTAGTTCCATGGGTTTTTAAAATCATAATAACTAGGTTATATAAATGAAATAGGATCTAATTAATTGTCATTATATTTTAGTACAATATAATAATATACAATAACAATAAATTTACATCATAAGAATATTGGAACTTGATTCTTGCATACGCGGCGTTTTGAGTTCATGTAATTTTATGTTGAAATTTCGAAATTATAAGATACTTACTGATGATATGTGATCCAATGTCCTTCTTATTTCTGGTCCAATTACTTTTACATAGTTTCAGTACGCAACTTTTTTTTTGTCCGATTATAACTAAAATTAAATAAAATATTCGGGATGTACACCTGTCATAAAGCTTTCAATATGACTGGCTCGGGGAAGCCGACCTCAGCGGAGTATTTATTGCAGTATTTGACAAGCACGTCTGCTCGGACTGGTAGAGCGCCCAGCGAGACCAATATGCTATAATACTTATCTACTTACATTCGTTTTTATTCGAAAAGCTATCAAGTTTTCTAGAAAGTAAATAGAAAAAATTCAACTACAGCTAAGAATATCAGTAATCAAAACGCTAGGAACGTGAAATCATTGCAGATATCCTTGAAAAGGTTATATAATATCACGCCGCACGTGACTAGACCTTAAGTTTCAAGACTTCTCGATACCGTAACATTTTGTTATTTTTTTCATACTTTATACCGAGAGTGTTTTTTTAAATTGTTTCCTTGGTATAAAGTTCTGCAAACATTTTGAGAAAATGTTTTTAAACATTGAAATATACAACAACTTTGAACTTTGTGTATCTTACTAAAGTCTACGTAAACGGGGCCGAGTGCCAGTTTAGCTTTCGTATTAATAAAAAACCGGCCAATTACGAGCTGAACTCGCGCACGTAAGGGCTCCTTACCATTATACCAATATTTTAAATGCTTACTTATTAGTTAGTTATTTTCTGTACGAAGTTTTCCAAGTAAGTGCATTTTAAAAGTTAAGTCTCTTTAACTTTCTAAACCTATAAAGTTATTTGCTTTTATAATTTTCCATACATGGACTACCATCATGAATTTTTTCAGATTTTTCGAGCCAGCCGTTTAGCTTTTAGAGGGGGAGACGGACGCCCCATTTTAACAAAAAAATGCGCTTTAAAGTTAAATATCGAGCAAACGGATACCTGAATCAAAAAATCGTCTTAGTAATCTCTTAATTTTTTTAAAATACCTATCTAATGACTTCACACTATAGAGAACACGCGAGAAAAAAACCATTTTACATGTAGTCCAAACCGGGTAAGGTAACCGGGTTTACGGGTAACCCAAAAAAATATATTGGAACGTTTATTATACCTTATGGCGCGTTGCGAGTTGTATGGAGGCTAGACGGATTGATTAGGCACGACACTTTTAGCCACTCGAAATCACAATGTAATAACGACTATTAAGAATGATACAAAAAACGACCTTATCACCTTGACAATAATGTAGAATTTTGCAATTACACTTTGTGACTGTTACATGTTGTGACTAGCTAGCCGGGCCTTAGGTATGCGAGCGGTAGGACGGAAGGGGCAAGCAACCCGCCCCCTAACCTCTGTCCCTACCTAAGGCGCGGCCAACTACGAGGGCGGGTCAATAAGTCCGTGACTTTTGGAATAAAACACAGATTTTTTGATAAATAAATAATTTTATTTTTCAACGTAGTCCCCCTTGAGCTCTATACACTTTGTCCAACGCTTCTCCAATTTTTTTATCCCTTCCAAAAAATATGATTTGTCGAGGTCCTCAAAATAGGCCTTTGTTTGCGAGATGACTTCATCATTGGAGTCAAATCTTTTTCCACCGAGCCATTTTTTCAGGTTTGGGAACAAGAAGTAGTCACTCGGAGCCAAATCTGGAGAATAGGGAGGATGTGGGAGCAATTCATAGCCCAATTCATGGATTTTTGCCATGGCAACTGCACATGTGTGCACCCTTGCATTGTCTTGGTGAAAAAGAACTTTTTTCTTGGCCAAATGAGGTCGGTTTTTTTTCAAATCCTCATTGAAGCGGTCCAATAAGTTGGCATAATATTCCCCATTAATTGTTCTTCCCTTTTGAAGATAGTCAATGTGGATTATCCCACGTGCATCCCAAAAAATAGTCGCCATAACTTTATTGGCTGACAAACCCACCTTGGCCTTCTTTGGTGCCGATTCACCCTTAGAAACCCACTGTTTTGACTGTTGTTTGGTCTCTGGTGTGTTATGATGGATCCATGTTTCGTCCACGGTTACAAAACGGCGCAAAAACTCCTCCATATTGTGATTAAACAACGCCAAACCTTCCTGTGAAGTTGTTACACGATTGCGTTTGTGGTCGACTGTGAGCAAACACGGCACCCATCTTGCGGAAAAATTCTCATGCCCAAGTGATCATTCAAAATTGAAACCACTGAGCCATGCGAGATGCCTATGGCTTTCACAATCTCTTGCACTTTCAATCTTCGGTCGGCCAACACCATATCGTGAATTTTTTCGATTGTTTCGGGTGTAGAGACCTCAACTGGGCGTCCAGGACGTTCGGCATCTTCAGTGCTTGAACGGCCACAACGAAATTCAGTAAACCACTTTTTACCATTGAAATCGATGGTGCAGAGTCCCCATAGTATTTATCAAGCTTAGCCTTGGTCTCGGTAATGGTTTTTTTTCGCAAAAAATAATGCTTAATAAGCACACGAAATTCACTTTTTTCCATTGTTTCCTTAAGTTACTGGATAGTCTGATAAAGATAGCTGTAAAACACAAACTAACTGACGCAGCAAGTTCAAATTTTGATAGGAGTCAACTGACAGATGCCTGTTGACAGGAGTAGTGTTGCTTTTTCAGTAAGGAGGTTAGAAATTCAAAAAGTTACGGACTTATTGACCCGTAGTTCCGCGCGCACTATATATACTTAATTCAACTATTTGTTTTGTATAATATAACTAGCTTTTGCCCGCGGCTTCGCCCGCATAGTATAGTGTTCTTGGAGAAAAAACTACTTCGGCGAATAGCTCTCTATTTACAGCAATATACCTACTTCTAACACAATATTGAAAATGTTTATGGGCTTACCCAATGCAAATGGTTAAAAATGGGACCCTATCACCTCGACGCGACATGCGCGACCGCTTGATATACATTATATTGTTATATCTATCGCGCTTGAGTATAAAAAGACTATTTGAAAAAAACCGCATCAAAATCCGTTGCGTAGATTTAAAGATCTAAGCATACAGTATAGGTACATAGGAACAGACAGATAAAGCGACTTGTTTTATACTACGTCGTGAATAATCATTTAATTTGCCATTCAACTATAATTTGACATTCCAACCAAAACTGGCCAACTACCTCTATGGATATTCCATAAGAACTGCAGTACAGAATATTCGTTGAGCGAGCACCGAGTCGCGACTAGCGAGTGCCGCCGAGACAATATGTCCCTGCATTTTAAATTTATTTATTTATTTTAACAAATTTTAAAAGCAAGGTACAATACAAACTCGGTGTCACAAAAACCTAGAAGGTTTGTCCGTACACCGGTGCATCTATCATCAAATGCTCAATTTAGATATTATTACTTTACTTATTAACTATGAACAAAATGTTAGTTTAATAGCAAAGTAACATGTAAATATATACAACAAATGCTGTTCACAGTGTCAGTCGCACTCATGGTAGGCATGAGGCGTCTAGTGCGCGTATTATTATTAAATCTGTAATATCTTCGAAAATATTCATTTAAATTACATGCCATAAAGGGCCATATTGATCTATATTAAATGCACAATGTATTTTATTATCCTTATCCAATTTACTAAATTGGATAAGGATTAATGCTGTATTGCTTAAAATCGCTTCGTAAATAAGCTATTAAATTTAAATCAAAGTAAAGGATAAAAAAATGGTTATTGTGGGTTATCCCTAAGGGATGGATATATTCTATCGCGGACTTTTTTGTAGGCTTTTTTATGATGAACAAAACTGTAGTACATTATTTTGATTTATCTCGTAGGGTTCAGCCACCGTTTGCAATGTAAGCGGAAAAAATGTAATTATTTACGACATCACATTAGAAACTTCAAAAATAACAGTATTTCTCCACTATTTAATGAATGTTATTATACATATAAACCTTCCTCTTCAATCACTCTATCTATTAAAAAAAACCGCATCAAAATCCGTTGCGTAGTTTTAAAGATTAAAGCATACATAGGGATATAGGGACAGAGAAAGCGACTTTGTTTTATACTATGTAGTGATATATTATATGTATACAGATAAACAAAATTGAAGTGTCTGTTTGTAATTTCAAATTAACAGCTTTTATTTTCACTTAATGCATTTAAAAGTATGATCGATGCTTACAATAAAATATAAATTGTTAACATTTTTCTGTCCGTCTGTCAGTCTGTGTGTTTGTTCCGGCCTATATGTATATATATATATTCGATATATGTATTAGATGTTCCATCCGGGTGTCCCTTCACACCTCTCAAGTTATTTTTTTCATGATTTTATTTTAGCTTTTTGTTGATGCGGTAAATACACATCCAATCCATCCATGCTGCAAAATTTTCATCTTTCTAGCACTAACTATTTGGACGGTGGTTGTTATCGGATAGGTATTATAAAAATATTGCGAGGTTGCTAAAATGAAATAAATTGAAAAGGAAAACCGTAACGGCTCATATTACTTTGTTAGTTTAGGAGTTATAGATGAGTCACTTGTAAAATGCGCTTACTTGGAAAACTTCGTACAAAAATAACGAAATAATAAACAAAGTTGTAAAATATTGATATAATGGAATGGAACGCTACGTGCGCGACTCCGACTCGCACTTAGCCGATTTTGTTGGCAACTTTGATTTCATATCGCATCTGTTATTTGTGTTCTGATTGCATATAAATTATCCCAAACAAATTTAATAGCAGTTCGTGTGGTATTGGCCTTATTTTATTATGGATTGTATTGTTGCTAAGGTCACTTTTTGTTATGGTCAGTAAATAAATTTGGTATATCGTAGGCGATTATGTAGGAACATTATCTAAATAATATGAAAAGAATGTACTCGACCTACATTTTATGAATCATGTTATACTAATGGTCCCTGTGGTCCATAGCTACAGTGAAAATAATAGCTCAAATATTTCCAGTATATTTTGTTTAGTGTTATGTTGAGTGATATTTTATGTAGTTAAACAAAAGTAAACAAAACAAATACCATAATATTTTGACGCTTAAAATGAATGCTTTCTTCGTGAACTTGCATCTTAACTTTTTATGTAATACATTATACAATGACTTTTGCAGCTAACATATAATTAGTAAGTAGGTACTGATAATCTTATGTAAAGGCTGATAATTAGAAAAATATGATTGTTTTTTTCTTTATCGATTCTATAAAATCACTCCATAACTTTATCTGTAACTTGTACAATCTTACCTAACTTCACTCGTATCTCTCGGGAATCCGTAGACTTCACATTAGTTCAAATTGATTGCAATATCAGCTGGCTTTAATCAATACACGCTTGATCACGTTTCTCTTGGGGATTCAAGAACATTATTGATGCCCTTCAAATCTGCCCCACTTCCAAGTTATGACACTTGATAGCTTATGAGATGGCGGCACGTGCGAAATATCGAAATTCTACGCGAACTTTTCTCCGAATATAATCGAGTCAATAAAGAATAAGGTTTCTTTATTGTTGGTGTACGCTTTGCTACTTTATTGAAAACTAGATGTTCTGACACACGTTGTTCTGTCTTAACTAAGGACTGGAATAAATAAATAACCAAACAGATAAACTGAACGCACCTATAAATGTTCGACAGTCAAGTGATAAATTGAACACAGTGACAATTTAGTATGGGGAAATTCACTCGTTCTTTTTAGTATTTTCCCCGGAATTATTCCAATATTTCTCACCATTTAAACCTTTCTTGCACTTCCACAAATTATTTCAAAAATTTGCCTAATTTTTCCAGCGGTTCTGGAGTTTTAGCGAGACATTGGAATTGCAACACATTTTTATAAACAAGAAGAAAAAAATTAAAGCGTTAATTTTTTTCGGTGCGTAGTGCGTGCGTATACAAATAGTATTATGATATCAATTTTCTTATACACGTTCATGCCAGTTCGATAAAACGGTCGGAGCCAGCCAGCCAATAACGTCAAGTTGTCTAAACGGCCATTATGAAAAATGTTACGTTTAAACATTTTTTACATTTTTGAAAACAGATTTACTTACAGCCGTTCAAAAAAACCCCAAGCGATTCGACGGAAAATTATATAGTACTATTATTTTTTGCAGTAAATACTTTCAAATGCAGGAATTGAACGTAACTAGTAAGCAAACTTGTCGGAGATCACGACCAAGTATGGTATGTGAGTGGCGGGGCGTGCCGAGGCCGCGGCATGAAATCGAAAGTATAAGCCGATAACTTAGCTAATAAAGGCAAACCAGTTCTGCATTATTAGCAGGAATGTGCCTTAGAAAAAAGAAGGAAGAAAACAATGTGACTCAGACAGACAGAGACACCAGTGCACTGGTGAAGAGATGAAAAGTGATGAAACCGAAAAAAGACTAAAGCGAAATATAGATACAACCACGATTTTTTTTTTATAAAACGAGAAAACGGATCACCTCATGGAAAGCGATTACCCTCGCCCATGGAAACCCGCAACATCAGGGGAGTTGCAAGTGCGTTGCCGTCCTTTTAGTAAGGAATATTCTTGAAGGTTTGCAGGTCGTAATGGTCCGGAAATACCGCTGGTGACAGATCATTCCAGAGTTTTACTGTGCGCGGCAGAAAGCTTCGGGTAGTAATGCGCACAGTGGAGGACTGCACGTCATGATAAACATTTTGTCGCTTGGAACGGTGGCGAAATGTTGCAGCAGGTATAAGGCCAAACAATTCCTCGGAGCACGCGCCGTGATATGACCGATAGAGGACGCACAGCGATGCTACATCTCTACGTAATTCTAAGTGTCAAGCCTGTTTGAAACACTATGGCAGTCGACAATTCGAGCGGCCCATCTTTGGACACGATCCAGAGGGAGAAGCTGGTATTTTGGCGCCTCTGCCCAGAGGTGAGAACAGTATTCCATGTGAGGCCGAACCTGCGCCTCATAGAGTTGTAAGCGTGTATAATGTAAACGATGTAAAATGTTATTATGAATAATTATTTACTTACAAGTAAGGACCACTTCACACCGCGACGCTACGCGACGCTACGCGGTGCTGTATTTATAAGATAGCAATTTAAAATGGAACTTTATTTATTACACAATAAGATACACGTTTCATATGTCATCAGTCTGTATGACACATGTTAATAATGCGGCACCACGTCGCATATCGTTTCGTTAAGGTGTGAATAATTATTAACCCTTAAGATTAAATATAATAAAGAATAGCTTTTTTGCATAAGGTCAAAAATATTTTTGAAATGCAATATAATAAAGCCTTATGTATATTTATTATCAAATTATAAGTATAATTTTTATCTAACAGTTCGGTTGACATTAAAGCCATATTATAGCATGGCTTTCACACGCACAACAATAAGGCGACAAGTCGGATAATGACGAATTGCCAACAGCTATGAAAGTATCTGTACACAACTAAAACACGAAACAAGTTATGTTTCATAACCATAAATTACGACCTCCATTCCATTGTGGCAGTAAACGCCAGCAGCGCAGTAACGGGCTCAAATAATAAACACTGCTTATAATTTCAAAACAAAATGGCGACAGGGAAGTTGACAGTTAAAATTTTAAATACATATATCTTTGTTCCATCTTTTTATATTTTGAGAACAACAAGATTTAAGTATTATAAATGCAATAAAATGAACAAAGAAATAATCTATATAGGTATATCGATATATTGGATAGGTAGATAGATGATTAGGAATAAAAATAAACCGTTTCTCCGAAAAAGTGGTTAATTCTAATTAAAAATCGAATGGAAAATAAAGATAATTCTTAGCATCTGCCGCAAATATTAATTGAGTATGTAAAATCTACTTAAAAAATGATCAAAGATTTTTCAGATTTCTAGTTTGACTAGTTAAATCAATAAAAATCAACATTATATTACATAATTGTCGTGGTATTGCCATAATGAAATAACCTGTAATGCGTTAATCTAATTAAGTCAACAAAATTAAGTTGTATGTTACATAATGACTTGTTCTTCAATTAAAAACAATTATTTACTTATGTAATAATAATTAAATTATATACTTTCTTGTAATATTAGTTTTAGAAGTGAAACATTTTTATTCAACTTTTTGAAAACTACATAAATATGTCGTAGATACCCTGTAAATGGATGACAAAAGAAGTAAATGGAATTCGACACACAATTTGATATCCGTTTGTGGAAAAAATTGTGCTACTTTTGCCGCTTTGCTTTGTCCTTTTTCCGGAAAGTAATAACATTTAGTGGATAGTTACGAAGAGCTAATGAGCGGAACTTCGAAGTTGAACCTCGATCGAAGTGAGAGCTTCTGGTTTACGGGAAATGAGGAGACAAAGTTCTGAGACATTATAGTATCATTACAGAGTTCAGTTCTGATATAATATAGGGCATTGCTAACGATCATTTAAAGTATAACACATACTTAAACTATGAAACGTTTCATTCAAAATTTGTCTAAACAGTCACTAGTTTTTAGGGTTCTGTACCCAAAGAGTAAAACGCGACCATATTACTAAGACTCAGCAGTCCATCTGTCTGTCATCAGGCTGTATCTCATGAGCCGTAATAGTTAGACAGTTAAAATTTTCACAGAATATGATGTATTTCAGTTGCCGCTATAACAACTAAATATTTAAAATTAAAAATACATATCTAAGGCAAAAAATCACCTTTGTGTATGGAACACAAAGGTGATTTTTTGCCGTTTTGTGCGTAACCCTTCGTGTTCGAGTCCGACTCGCACTTGACCGGTTTTTTATTAATAGTGTTTAATTTAGTATCTAATATTTTGCTTTTTGTTTCAGGTAAGGACACTCTCCATCTTTTCAACACAACCTTCGTCGACATTTTTTATTCGCGTATGTATTTTAATCAAAGTCCTTTAATGATTTTATTATTTCAAAAACAGAAAAGAATGAACATCAATGTCGGATATAGAGAAATATATTTACATGCCACTTTACAATAGTGGCATGTAAATATATTTCTCTAGGTAGGAGTAGTAAGAAACTTACAAGTTGCTTAGGCTTTTACTGCACAAAGGAAAGTGGAGTACATACGTCTTCGATATCTTAACAAAAGGATTCGGAAATATTTGTATTGTATGTTTATTTGTTATTAAAGAATTGCGGGAAGTAGGTAGACTGGACCTATTGATAATATTAAATTACCGGCTTTTGGCCGTATTTGCATTTGTGTTAAACGAAAATCAGTAGCTCAACCACGAACAAGATGCGAAAAAGTATTCGTATCGTAAATAAAACTTATTTTCTAAATATTCCCCTTTTAAATTTGGCTATAATTTTAACTATTTCTCTACTCAATCTTCATAATTTTGAAGTCTGTACCAGACCGAACAACTTCCTGATAAAACTTTTTTGTGCATTTTTACTTTGGAATTCGGTTTAATTTTTTGTTTCTAAATAATAATTTTTCCCTTTTTTGTGATATTTCTTAAATTATTAATAAAAAATTTTAGGAATGTTTAAAATAAATGATCAAATGTATAATCGAATACGAGCCAAGCTTCCATTACGTATTGTAAATAAGATGATGATGATGATGACTACTGTAAGTATCATAGTAGCATATGCTTGCAGTTCTTTATACAACGCCGAAATTTCCAAACGCGTATCTGTAAAGTCTGAGGAGTTTTGTTCAGTACTTTTGGATCCAGAGTACACCTTCGTGAAAAATCTTATTTTTTGGTAGCATATGCTTCTGTTACTTAAGAAAAAGTCAAAATCATAATATATGTGTTCATATAAATTTCGAGGAGTTCCCTCGATTCCTCATGGATCATCAGATTTCCACTTTAGTGACTAGTCACTTAGTGACTTTAGTGACAAAAGACTAATTCGAATTATACCCTTTACAACAACAAAATAATTTTGCAAATAAGTTCATAAACGGCAGAGTAATGTTCAAAGATATCCGTGTCGGTGTAAAATGCTATGAGAATATCATCATAATGTGTTGATGGTGGTGATGATGATGATTACTCTAATTGACATAGTGGCATATGCTTGCAGTTACTAAAACAACGCCGAAATCCCCAAACATGTATCTATAAGGAGTCAAGAGTTCTGTTCAGTACTTTTGGATCCAGGGTATACCTTGGAGCAAAATCTTACTTTTTGGTAGCATATGCTTAGATTACTTCAGAAAAAGTAGAAATTACCATATGTATCCACATAAATTTAGAGAAGTTCCCTCGATTTCTCATGGATCCCATGATCAGAACATCACTTTGATACCAAAATGACCAATTTTGGGATTATACCCTATACGTATATACACGGAACGTATAATCGTTTTTTATAATAGTTTATAATATAAAATGATGATAGCGCCTAGATAGACGACCTCTGTGGCTCCGACGACCTGTGTGGTGTGCGTTGGCGCTCAAGCCGAAGATCGTAGGTTCGAAACCCGCCAAAGGAACAAAAACTTTCCTATGTTCCTGAGCCATGGATGTGTATTAAATATGTTTATAGTATTAAAAGTATTTAATATATTTCCTTTGTCTAGTACCCGTAACACAAGTTCTTCGAGAACTTACCACGGCATCAGATTAGCCTTATGTGAAAGCGTCCATAAATATTATTATTTTACGTGCCGTCATCACAAGCCGAACGCTTAGGCCGATCGTGCCTCTCTTTTGCTTGTTCCGCCGTATCGCTTGCATGCTCGGCTCAGGCGGAACGTGATGATCAGGCGGAACGTGACAATTTTTCATGCAAGCAGCCGGAATTTATCCATTTATAAGACGTTATCACCTCAAAAAATATACCTGTCACAAATATAAAAAAAGAAACAAATTCATACATAAGTATGTGATATAAATGTTTACTTATACCGGAAAAGCTTACTGCGATCGAATGAAAATTGTCATGAATATTTATTTGGAAAAGATGAAAATTGGCATCGGTAGGTAGATTTTATTTGACACATTCATTCAATATTTGAACATCGAACATATTTGATTTAGATGACATCAACTGGATGGCTTTTCAATGAAATGCTCATTTTTCGTTTGGCTCTGTTAAGGCTTAAACATACTATTTAAAAAATAGCTAAAAAGAATTTTATACCCTTCTTTAACTAGTATGTTAAGCTTTTCGAAATTATTTCTTAAGCAAGTTTAATATTTATACTATAAGCTATAATATCTAAATTAAATCCCAACAGAGTGTTAAATAATAAAACATAGAAATATTTTTAAATTGTCATAAGCTTACAGCCTTATATTAAGCCTTTATAATTTTTGCAAGCGAGAATTAATTTAAATTCCTGTCCGTAATTGAGGTAGGTTAGGTGAATGTAAATTCAGGCGCGTTAGCATAATTAGTGGTTCTAATGGACGATGTGACGTCATCGCTCGTTACGCGCTACGGTCTAAATGACGGTTACCCAAAAATGTTGCAAATGTCTATCGTACTTACTCCATTGTATTTAATGTTAATTTGTTAATTTCAAGTATACAAGTGGATTTTGTATAGTTTTAATAAAATGTACTTAATTTATTAAGCTTAATTTTTCTCCATTTTGTAGCATTTTTCAAAATTATTAAAATATTTAACTCAAATAAATACATATATTTAAAGTTTCAAATATTTTTAGAGTCAATAGAGTGTAAGAAAAGTAAATAAGAAATGAATTTTTGATTATTTTTTGTGCCACGTTTTGCTACAGACGCACATCAATAAACTCCCTTCAGTTGATGTCAAATGTACCGACCTCCTGTCGCATGTATCCCCAAATGATTTCTTGCCGGAAATTGACATCTGATACAGTTCGACATTGACCAATATCTTGCCCAAACTTACTCGCAAATCCAATTACACATACGATTTTGCAATAACTCATCACTATCATCATACCTATCAAATATTTATACTTCTATATATTATAAAAATAGATTTGTTTGTTTGTTGGCATTGAATAGACTCCGAAACTACTTGACTGATTTTGTTTAAATTTGGAAAAAAATAACTTAAATAAAATAACAGTACGCTACGGCACTGCTAAGGTCATTGAAGTCACACATCTGATCGTATTGATGTTATATTGGTAAAGTCTTTGCTCCCCCTTTAAATCAGCTCTTTATGTGATGTCTCTTCTCAACTCTTAGGCGAGTTCAATGTTTTTTTATTTTTTTTTATTTTTTTCAATTTTTAATAATATTTTTCTGCCTAAACGTTTTAAGATAAGCAGTATATTAGTTTATGCCCAAAATATTCCTAATTGATTTTGAACGCCTTTATATAAATATAGAAATGTTAAATTCAATAACATTGCATAATATTATAAGGTATACATACCTACGGTAATTTCGTACCAGTAATAACTTTTCGTATTTGTACGAACTACTTATATTTTGTTATATACCGTGGTCCAGTGGTTTAGAGCTTGGCTCACGACTCGGAGGTCGTGGGTTTGATTCCCGCGTTGGAACAACAAAAAATGTTGTTTCCAAGTTTGGTTAAGACAATGCAGGCTGATCACCTGATTGTCTGACGAGAAAGATGAATGATAATACATGCGTCGGATGGGCATCTAAAAACTCGGTCCAGCGCCTGAACTCTCGTCAGTCGTGTCGGTCCGTCCGTCCCACTGGGTTTCGAGAATAAAGGAAGAAAGAGTGCTCTTATGTACTGCGCACACACCTGGGCACTATAAAAATAATTCCTGCGGAGCTTGCGAGCTTCAATGAAACCGGCCACCGTCATCGAAACATTATGTGTATTAAAAGTTAAGCACACCCGGTAGAGCAGCAGCTGTATTCATATTAAATGGAATGTTATGAATCGCAAGTCAGAAAGCCACGGTTTGACAGACGGTGCGCGGTGAGGGGCTAAGAACTCATGAAGCGGTTTGTTCCCGTACCCGCCGCGGTCGGGGAACTGCGGTTTTATTTCTAAACTCACGAGGCCGGTTATATGCGCGGTTACGCAGCCGTCGCGGTGGAGATTATCGCCCCCAAACGTGGCGGGCGAAGACCGCAGGATGCGCGGTTGCAAAAAGGCAAATATTTACAATAGAATTTTTGATTTTTGCCCGCCAACCGAACGCAGAGTGCGCGGGCGCAACCCGCCGAGGCTGCGGGTGACCGCGGCCCACGTGATTCTACTAGTTATCCGCCGGTGCAGCGGGAGCCGCATACAACCGCGTCCACCGCGGTCGTAAAACGCATCAACCGTGACGGGCGCGGGTGAAACCGCTTCGTGAGTTAGCCTAAGCGTCGACCTTGTCTTCATAACAAAATTGAAACACATTGTTAACTTGGACTTTTATTTTCCGTTGTTATAATTTATCAGTATAATATTTTTGTAATATATAAAATTCAACCTCTACCTCTACGCAGATCGTAGCGTCGCGTGAAATTATTTATGAATGTATGTTACGCGATTACTCCGCCGTTTGTGGGCCGATTTTCGAAATTCTTTTTTTATTTTATTTTAAAGGGTTGACTCTCAAGTTGGTCCCATTGTCACCTAATGGTAGACCTGATTATGGGATCCATGAGAATTCCTCAAAATTTATAGGGGCACCTATAGTGATTTTGACTTTTTTTGAATTAACTCGAGCATATGCTGAATAAAAAACATACACACGAATTGAGAACCTCCTCCTGTGTTTTGGAAGTTGGTTGAGAAAAAATGAATGAAAGAAAATCTAAATTTTATTTGCCAACGTTACAGTAAATGAGTACTTAAATAAGCAGGTATGCAGGTGTGTAAAGTCGTGCGTCATACAAATATAAATTAAACTATCCCCTTAGCGTCAGTTGAAATATTTACACAAACGAATTTCGCACAATTCAAGCAAAACCCACTAGCATGGGAAGGTCGTCAAGTGGTATTTACTTCCGCGGCGTGCATCACAACCGGTCCACGGTGCCCGCCGCCGGGTCACATCCGTGTCCAGCGTGACCCATCTCTACATTTCTGGTAATTCCATGTCTTAATGAATGTCTGGAATGAATCGAATGTCAGGAACGAATGGAAGAACGGTTAACACGTCGTCGCGCTTGTGAGAAGGTAACGTAACGTAAACTACTAGAATGATTTGTTCATACAACTTTCATAAGTTTTACTGATAGCTAATATCTTGTATACTTATGCTTATTTTTATCGTGGACTTGGTGGTTAAAATGGACGGTTTCCATAAAATATGTTTCAATCCAGGAGTCTCCTTAAAATATACAATAGTATTTTAATAAAAAAGTGGTATCTTTAGGTCTGTCTAATGTAGGTATGCATAAAAGAAACTAATAATACTAATAAATTCTGCACTTAAATCATGATGTTAAAAATAAATCAACAGCTGCACTTTTTACAAAGTTTATCTTGAGTTCGTGTGAATTGTAAGCGTAGACAATGTAACATTAATAAAATATGATTTTGTTTTGAAACTGTGTAGGTATTTATTATTCTAAAGAAGGAACCTACTTAGATGTCTTTATCATTTATTAATACTAAGGCGGGTCAATAAGTCCGTGACTTTTTGAATTTCTAACCTCCTTACTGAAAAAGCAACACTACTCCTGTCAACAGGCATCTGTCAGTTGACTCCTATCAAAATTTGAACTTGCTGCGTCAGTTAGTTTGTGTTTTACAGCTATCTTTATCAGACTATCCAGTAACTTAAGGAAACAATGGAAAAAAGTGAATTTCGTGTGCTTATTAAGCATTATTTTTTGCGAAAAAAAACCATTACCGAGACCAAGGCTAAGCTTGATTAATACTATGGGGACTCTGCACCATCGATTTCAATGGTAAAAAAGTGGTTTACTGAATTTCGTTGTGGCCGTACAAGCACTGAAGATGCCGAACGTCCTGGACGCCCAGTTGAGCGTGGGACGCCCACCCGAAACAATCGAAAAAATTCACGATATGGTGTTGGCCGACCGAAGATTGAAAGTGCAAGAGATTGTGGAAGCCATAGGCATCTCGTATGGCTCAGTGGTTTCAATTTTGAATGATCGCTTGGGCATGAGAAAGCTTTCCGCAAAATGGGTGCCGCGTTTGCTCACAGTCGACCACAAACGCAATCGTGTAACAACTTCACAGGAAGGTTTGGCGTTGTTTAATCACAATATGGAGGAGTTTTGTAACCGTGGACGAAACATGGATCCATCACAATACACCAGAGACCAAACAACAGTCAAAACAGTGTGTTTCTAAGGGTGAATCGGCGCCAAAGAAGGCCAAGGTGGGTTTGTCAGCCAATAAAGTTATGGCGACTGTTTTTTGGGATGCACGTGGGATAATCCACATTGACTATCTTCAAAAGGGAAGAACAATTAATGGGGAATATTATGCCAACTTATTGGACCGCTTCAATGAGGATTTGAAAAAAAACCGACCTCATTTGGCCAAGAAAAAAGTTCTTTTTCACTAAGACAATGCAAGGGTGCACACATGTGCAGTTGCCATGGCAAAAATCCATGAATTGGGCTATGAATTGCTCCCACATCCACCCTATTCTCAAGATTTGGCTCCGAGTGACTACTTCTTGTTCCCAAACCTGAAAAAATGGCTCGGTGGAAAAAGATTTGACTCCAATGATGAAGTCATCTCGCAAACAAAGGCCTATTTTGAGGACCTCGACAAATCATATTTTTTGGAAGGAATAAAAAAATTGGAGAAGCGTTGGACAAAGTGTATAGAGCTCAAGGGGGACTACGTTGAAAAATAAAATGATTTATTTATCAAAAAATCTGTGTTTTATTCCAAAAGTCACGGACTTATTGACCCGCCCTCGTAATTATCCGACGAAAATAAATAAATATTAAAAAATATATATAAACCGACTTCCAAAGTAATAACATTCATATAAATCACTAAATATATGAAATAATTATTAGTGTCGAAATAGTTCCCATTTGAAATTCTGATAAAATTTAACTATTTCTCTACCCAATCTTCTTAATTTTGAAGTCGGTACCAGCCAATTAGAACATGAGTTCTTTAAAATATTATTTGTATGTATAAGGACGTAGTTGTGTTAAAATTAATGTTTTTTTATTAAAGGATTTATACAATTGTTTGGACTGGTACCGACTTAAAAATAAGAAGATGGAGTAGAGTAATTAAATAATTGTAAAATGTAGAGTAAATTTTAGCAGAATTCATATATTCATATATTCATATTCAGACAATAATAATTATTTCATCCTTTTTAGTGATTTTTAAAAATATATTTTTGGAAACTTTAGAAGTCAGTTTATATAATATTTTTTAAAATATTTATTTATTTATTTTATTTTAAGAGATTTTATAATATAAATAAACGTCGGTGTTTTAGTAGGTAGGTACGATAAAATATTTAAATATAAAATTAAAATATAAGAGAAAAGAAATTAAAATAATCACAAAAATATTAATTTGACCGGGATCCGGGATCCGGATCCGGGACTGAACCCGAAACCAATTCGTAAACAACGCAGAAATTACCATTCTACCATCCAGCTTAGGCTACTTTTTATCACGGCGAAATATACGGCTCCCGCAGGATTTCCATTTGCGCCCACGAAGTCACCCATAAAAATGTATCCCCTTTTTCATTGCATTAACTGCTGGATCGATTTTCATAAATATATTTTGTGGTGTTGTGTTGACAGGAAAAGTTACGTCATGGATCCTATCATCATCCTTGTTTTTTTTTTGTATTCTTTTGTATGTGTATTTTTTGGAGATGCAGGTGAATAATTCTTAAATTTTCCATATAAATTTGGTCTATTGTCTTGTATTTGCCAAATATTTGACATGCAGCATTTGTATTAAATATTCCACCTCAACAAATTTAGTATTGAGCAACATGTAAATAAAAATAAAATAAATAAATAAATCTTTATTCGAAAATTTTAGACATTACAGGTCAGTAAAAAAAACAGTGGCATCATAAAATACATATAAGAATATAATACAAAAAAAAAAAAAAAAAAAATTGTTTGGACAGGTAAGTGTAATGTCCAAAATCCGAAATGGAGACCACTCAGCTGTAACACCACGGCACGCCGCGGTACCTGATCTTCCGTGGCCCCAAACCGTATGACGTACGACAGACCACGCAAGCAAACTTACTAGTATAAATAAATATTAAATGAATCGCCCATACAGCACTATATGCAGCATGTCAACTATAGGTGCATAACACCGTTAGATATGTCCCACGAGTAATTTTAAGACGAAGGACTTTTCACTTCCTGCCCTACGGGTGATGAATAACAATGATTGGCTTTCTTGTTCCTGAGAATCAATTTCCACAGCTGCAAAAAACTTTTTGAAAAAGGTAGAGGCCTTTTTTGTTGTTGTGTTGATAGGAAAAGTTACGCGGAAATTAAACATTTGTAAGAAAAATTAACGAGCATAAATAACTTTATCTAAAGACTGAGGAATTCTGTTCAGTCCTTTTGGATCCAGGGTATATATTGGCACAACATTTCACTATTTTGTTACCTTTCAAAGAAATTGATATCGGTGTAAAGACTATGACCTATATCAACCTATATCATGATGTAAAGTGTGATGATGGTGGTGGTGATGATGATTATTTATTAGTGACATTTTGCTTGCATTTTTATAAACAATGCTGAAATTTCCATACGTGTATCTTCAAAGAATGAGGAGTGCCATTCAGTGCTTTGGCACTACTCACTTTTTGGAAGAATATGCTCGAGCTACCTTAAAAAAAGTCTGAATCACTATAGGTATCCCTATAAATTTTGAAGACTTCTCTCGATTCCTCATGTGTCCCATCACCAGATCTACCATTTGGTGACAATAGGATAAACTTGGGAGTCAACCCTTTAAATTAAAAAAATAATTTCGAAACTCGGTCCACAAACGGCGGAGTAATCGCGTAACATACATACAAAAAAAAAAAAAGCGAATTCATAACCTCCTCCTGTGTTTTGGAAGTCGGTTGAAAACGGAGGAGGTTCTTAAGTCAACGCGTATATTTTTTATACTCTTTTTTTAATGAAACAACTTATAAGTAGGTAATATCCGGTGAAATACACTTACAAATAAATTAAATAGAATAAAGCTACATACTGATGCATATCCGACGGTTTTCTTCAGAGGGCATAATTATACTAGTAGGTATCATTATAATGATGAATACAAAAAAAAAAACTGCAAAACAACACTACGATCGTAACGTCCACTTCCTGTTTTCCATTGGAAAACAAAAAGTTAATCGATACAGATCGATGGCAATCGATTCTGCACGAGCAGCCGGAAGCAAAAGTGATGTAGTTCGGAGCAGAAAAAGAGAAAAATCCGTTCCTGCAGTTAGTTCGTTTGAATGTAATTCAAACGAACTAACTGCAGGCAACTGCAACTGCTTCTATAAATTATATTTCATAGCTAGTGACGCGAATGTGTTAGATATCGATAAAAATGTACTAGTTATTTTTGTAGTAAAAATATTTGAAGATTAATCGTAGGTACTGTGAAAGTTGATAAATACGACTAAAGATAAAATAACCTAACCAAGAACATGTCAGGACATGTCTAAGGGTTCCGTAACTATCAACTCGTAATAGGTTTTTTTTAATTACTTCAAAAGTTTTCAATTCAATTTCGTTCAAAATGATTTTTCCTAAAGAGTTTTTAGTATGATCTATCAGTATGGGAACTTACAAGTTTCTATCTCCAATACTTTGGAAATGCTAGGGATGGGGGACCAACTTACAAACCACTTTGGAGGCCTCGATTACTCGAAAATGGTCGACTTTGTAAAAAAGTAATGTATGAAACCTAACCTGAATTTTAAAATACCTATTTAACGATGTCCCATACGATGGGGTAGAATGAAAGAATATTTTACTTCCCCACTTCACATGTATAATAGCCACCCCTAAAATATAAAATTATTATTATTTTATAATGCCAAATCCGAGATCTATACACAATCTATACGATACCAAATTTCATTTGTTTATAATCATAATTACAGAAGCTAGAAGCGCGGACAGACAGACATACAGATAGACAGACAGACAGACAGACAGACGGACGAACATAGCGAAACTATAAGGGTTCCCTGTGTATTACGGAACCCTAAAAAGGCATAAACAAGAAACATAATTTTATAATTATTATTAATGAATAACCTATTATTATTATTGCATTGTACATAATGTGATTAGTGTCTAGGTATTATTGAAATATCATCACCAAAGAAACTTTATTTTTCAGTCACGAAAATCCAGCAATAGTTTCAATAAATATTGAGATCATTCATTTTTAAGACACGTCCATAAAAATATGGCATAATATGTTGCTAATAAAAATTTATAGCACCTTTCACACATTATGCTAGTAATGTGCTAAAATATCGATATTGTCAATTCGAAAATCCGGAAGGCGAAACGGTGAAAGTGTAAGGCACTATGGCGGGGCGGCGGGCGCGGGTGGCGGGCGGCGGGCGGCAAGGTTGCGAACCGCACCGACCTCACAGAATAACTGGTTGAGTAACGATATTCGTTGCGTTACTTAGCTTAATAGATGCTGTTGTAACCCCAATGTAATATACAATACTAACACGTAATTCGTCGGTGTGAGCCAGGTTTACGTTCCCGTAACGCACGTTATGGCTGTCTTAATGAGTAGGGCCTGATTTTCATTACTTAGTTATAAGCCCGTAGTGCACGCTGAATCGATTTTGATGAATTTTCGTATGTATCTTTCGAGAAACGTTTTCTTCGTCGCTATTAACACAAAACTATCGTGTTGTATTTTTATGTGACCCTTTGTTTTTGTAAAGCTCAAAACTTTACCTGTCATAGAGTAATTTCATTTAGCTAAAAATATCTATATTGTCAATAAAAATATCAAAAATTACATTTTGATATTTTATTTTTGTTCATATTTCAATATTTTTACAAGTTATGTAGATAAGATCAATGTAATTGCTTACAAGCCTTGAAATCATTTTCTAATCGAGTTTAGAAATCCTAGTTCATTTATTACTTCATATAAATACGTCAAGGGTACGGAACCTCTAGGACCACTGTGAAGGATATTAAAATCCTTATTTTGTTGTTGCTCTTCTTGTCTAACTGTAATCTCCTTCATCTTTTAAATAAAAATGGATAGCAGTTTCAATGTCCACGCTGTAACACGCGAACGGCTGGACCGATTTTTCTAATTTTAGAAATTAATGGAAGGCGGACCGGACGGAGGACGGCATGAAATGTTGAAAAAATTGCGAGAATAATTCTAAAAATGATAATTAAATTTTCCCATACTAACTGTTCACTATGTTTAATTTGTCACTTGACTGTTAAATATTTATAGATGCGTTCAGTTTATCCGTTTGAAAAATCGACCTTCCCCAGTAGGTTGGTAGGCTTAGATTTAGGTGTAGGTAGTTGTAAGTGTAGATGTAGGTGTAGGTTCTAGGTGTAGATCTAGGTGTTGGTGAAGATGTAGGTGCAGTTGTATGTGTAGAAATAGATGTAGGTGTAGGTTCTAGGTGTAGATCTAGGTGTTGGTGAAGATGTAGGTGTAGTTGTATGTGTAGAAATAGTTGTAGATGTTGGTGTAGGTGTAGTTATTTATTTATTCCAGTTAATTAGTATTTGGTTAAGAGAGAACAACGTGTGTCAGGACAGTAATTAGTTCTAAAAGAAGGTCATAATAATATGATAAATTTAATTACCTAAGTGAGTTTTACAACACTTTAATGTTATAATAATTGTTGTCACTTTTTATGGTTCCATAATACATAAGGAACCCTACAGTTTCGCTCTGTCCGTCCGTCCGTCTGTCAGTCTGTCTGTCTGTGTGTCTGTCCGCGCTTCTAGCTTATATAATTATGAATATAAATGGATAAAATTTGGTATATTTATAGATTGTGTGTTAATCTCAGTTTGAGCATCATAAAATAATAATAATTTTATATTTTAGGGATGGAACTCCATACATGTGAAGTGGGGATGAAAAATATTTTTTCATTCTACCCAATCATGTGGGGTATCGTTGAATATGTCTTAAAATAAAGGAAAGGTTTAATACATGACTTGTTTTAAAGTAAACTATTTTCGAGTAATCGGCCTCCAAAGTGGTTTATAAGTTGGTCCCCCCTGGCATTTCTAAACTATGAGACTTAAAAACTTGCAATTTTCCATGCTTATAGATCATCATCAATAATTGATGTTATTTAAAAAAAACCTATTACGCGTTAATATTTACGGAACTCTCCTTAGACATGTCCTGACATGCTCTTGGTTAGGTTATTAAACGTAACCGAGAGCGTGTCAGGAGTTTATGTAAACTAAAATCTAGGTAATATTCACAATTCACGTACATTATAACCATTTATTAAAATAATTTTTATTAATAATTTTAACAGCGAATTGCGTTCAAGCTTAGAATAATTGACGTTAGTTAAAATCTGTATATCCGTATATTGTTATACGTTTCTTCGGAAGCGGATGTGAAACATTTGAATTTTTATGTTAATGTCCAAGGCTAAACTGCTAACTAGGTCTTACCCTTGCTTTACTTGTACTTTTTTTGAGGCTATTTCTGTTCCGTGTTTTGTAATATTACAATTATTTTCCAGTGAAACAAGCAAATTCTTGTGAAGGTTTTATTAAATAATTTCGTGCATTATTGTGCAAGAATGTGTGCATTGCAACATGGTATCTATGCTACCTATTTTTTTTTCCTATAAAACACCGATTATCTGATAATGGACATTAAAAAAACGCTCCTTTATGCGTCGGATAAACTAATCGATCATCCAATCTAGACATGGACGATCTAGAGCTCATAATCGAGAGAATTTCTAGTCTTCTTTTTATTAACTGTGTGAGGATTATCACAGACGGCGAAGATACTATAATGTTTTATGTTATGATATATTATATCGTTTCACTAGCACTAATCGCTTTGTATGAACTATCACAGACGGCTGATACTATATATTTTCATATTACGTACGTATATGAAGTATGTTCAGGCATCTTAAGATAGAGAAGAATATTATAATATCTTCGACGTCTGTGACCAGGTTCACGCAGGTTTTCTGTACGGCCTCACAGATTGGTCGTGTAGTCCAACTTTTATCGAAGAATGGCTCTAATAATAATATTATACATATCTATATAAATAATACTCAAAACAAACCTTGAGCTTCAATTTTGTAGCTCTGTTAATATTGCTGTAATAAGGCTCTGCCAGCGTAAATACAGTATCCCAAAGAAACACTGTACTTTTTCGGGATAAAAAGTAGCCTATGTTTTAATACAGAGCCTAAACTACTACCATACCAAATGTCATCGAAATCCGTTCAATAGTTTTTGCGTGAAAGAGTAACAAACATACATTCATCCATCAATACATCCATCCTCACAAACTTTAACATTTATAATATTAGTATGATAGTAGGATACTTATTACCTACTATTAATGTTTGTCAGTAACGAAAGTACTATAGGTGTTACTTAAGGCGATAAAATTGGGTACGCTCTAGTTGCGATGGTCAGTGGATCGGAGAGATACTCGTTACTGCGTGACACGCCACATGTAGTCACACGCAATGTTACATAGCCAATATACGATCTCATTCGGTATCCACTATCCAGGCTCACGGCAACAAGTCCCCCTTGTCACAGCAAGAAGTCTCGCGCGTGCACGTAAATTGAAGGCCTCGAGAAACCTGAATATATCTGTACTCTACATTCGCGTTTCTCGTGGCTTCTCAGTGACAATCTGGATATGCCTTTAGCGTCAGTTCACACCGAGACGAGACGCAACGCGGCGCTGCATTTTTAAGGTAGCGATTCAAAATTGAACTCTATAGTTAAGTCACTACACAAAAAGACACACGTTTATATTGCAATAGTTCGAATTACGAGCTGCAGAGCGCTATATAGCGCGGCACCGCTTGCAATGAAATATTCTTGTGTAGTGAATAAATTTCAATTTTGTTATCTTAAAAATGAAGCGTCGCATCGCGTTTCGTTGTGAGCTGACCCTTAGACATTAGACTTTTGGCCCAAGCTCAGACGCCTTCGCTAATTACGATCACGAAGTTAGAAATCAAATAAACATACCGGTTGTCTGTAAAGTCGGTTTACTGACGATGGTTGAACGTGACAACGTCAACAACAACAACAACAACAACAACAACAACAACAATAATAATAATAATGAAGTAAAGGCAATGCGAGCTAACGCTGGTACTTGGTAACAGTACTTGGTAACGATAACGGGTAACAGGTAACGCATGAGTCATGTTTTTTCGTGCGTACATCCGGCTCCATCGATTTATAAGACGTTATCACGTCAAAATGTATGGTTTATAATATGTCACTTTGCAAATGTTATGTCAATTCCATATATTTTCAAATTAAAAAATCGTCATTTTAATTAACGATGGCATGTTGGCTAAGCCCTCTGATTGTGCCTAAGTCATCAGGACTTTATCATAGAGGAGTTGATAATTTCTACGACTTTTTTCTGATCCAATGCGACCCTATTTCTGATTTAACACACGCAAACTTTTACTATACTACTACTATTATAAATGTGAAAGTTTGTGAGGATGGATGGATGGATGTATGGAATGATGGATGTTTGTTGCTCGTTCACGCAAAAACTACTAAACGGATTTTGATGAAATTTGGTGTGGTAGTACCTATAAGTTTGTGTGTTTTAGCTCTGGATTAACACATAGGCTACTTTTTATCCAGGAAAAGTCTGTACTTTCCTGTGGATCCGCGGGATATCATATTTACGCAGGGGGGAGCCGCGAGCAAAATCTTGTCCTAAATATATCATATAATGTTTGTTTTATATATTATGTTTTATATATAACAGCCTCCATGGTCTAGTGGTTAGAGCTTGGCTCTCGACTCGGAGGTCGTGGGTTCGATTCCCGCATTGGAACAACAAAAAATGTTGTTTCCAAGTTTGGTTAGGACAATGCAGGCTGATCCCCTGATTGTCGTATAAGAAAGATGATCCATGCGTCGGATGGGCATTTAAAAAGTCGGACCTGCGCCTGATCTCTCGCCAGCCGTGTAGGTTATCCGTCCCACTGGGTTATGAGTAAATGGAGAGAGAGTGCTCTTTACACAAGAGCACTCTCTCTCCCTTTACTCTGTACAGTACACTGCGCACACACTTGGGCACTATAAAATTATTCCTGCGTAATACGCAGGCTGTTATAAATACGGCCTGGTTTCAATGAAACTGACCACCGTCACCGAAATCGGTGTCGTAAGTTTTTTTTTAATGTTTGTTTTATTATAGGTATGCCGATAATAACCAATAGAAACGGCTATGACCACACTATACTACTAGCTACTGTCTAAAATATGTCTAGTATAATACGGCTTCTTTGTCACTTTTTTAGTGCTTTATTTCTTACTGTTTGAACCTTGGCTGCACAATGAACACGCTGGCGCGTTTTTAGCTCGACAGCAAGAAATATAATATGATTTTCATTTGGTTAGGAATATTTGACATTCTTAAATATCATTTTATCTTTTAGCACTTTCTAAATAGCATTAGAGGCTTATGCTATTTAGAAAGTGCATTTATATATTGCATATTTTTTGATTTATTATATTTCTAGACGAAAAGGTATCATTATATTCAGTAAAAGACAGCCATAACTTGTGAGGTGCAGACTTGTTTATATGATACCCGCCTACGACCCTTCCGAGCGTGTTTAAATCAGATTTTTCCTTACAAATAGTATGTAAAATGTTACATCCAACGTCTCTTTAGTTTTATTTTGCATGTCCAAAGATATCATGCATTATAAATCGTGACTTTGGATTTTATTTTGAACGCACTTTGAAATATTGTTTGCATTTTCGAGATATAAATCGAATTATTAATGTTGTAAATAAAGTGTATAAGAATTTAACCTTGAAATTAACACCTTAGGCCTTTTAAAAACATCATCTAGGTCAACGGAGTCATCAATTTTATATAAAAACATATAAAATACTATTTAATTAATACGTTCATAGCTACATCAATTTGTATTATATCATAAATCATAATACATAACAATTAAAACATATTTTCATCACTATTAATTACAATAAACGGATATTTCGATCAAACTAACCTTAAGTTATATTAAATTGACCTCACGTAGGAAACGATCAAAAAATTTTATACGCATTTTAACACTTCATTATTTAGAAGGCTCGCAAAAGGTCGTATCATCTGCGATCATGACAGGAACGTGTTGAAATCGTGTGCCAATGACATTCATATGTCATACACAGAGCCTTGTAATTCGTGGATGGTAATTGATGCTGTAATAAATGCCAGTTTAGGATTCTCATTCCTGTTTTATTTATTTCTTCGCGAATAAACAGTATCCTACGGGAACACTGTACTTTTTCGGACCGTAACTATAAGTTTTTAAAAGTAGGTAGCCGCATTCTCGCACTCTACTCTATACTTATACGTACCTTTCATCAAAATCTGCTCCGTAGTTTCGGAGTCTATTTAATACAAACAAATATTTCCACTTTATAATATTAGTAAAGGACACAAGTAGTACGTACATACATACATTTTAACTTATATAACTTATACTAATTAATTATAAATCATTAAACTAAAATACCTATCCTCTCAAAAATGAGATCAGTTGAAATCGAAGCTAAAATAAAAAAAATAATTATATAATTGCAATCTCCTAAATAATAAACAAAATAATTATAACAGAGTATGAAATCGTATACTTCCATATTTATCCGTAGGTCTAAAATCTAGCTCCGTGGCCTTGTGAGTAGACCATTTGATTCGCACTCGAGAGAGTGCAGGTTCGATTGCGAGGTTGTGGCGTGTACCGATGAGACTTTTTCAGATCTTAAGTACATTATACGGACGCTCCAACGGTAAAGGAAACCATCGAGAGGAAACCCGCACATGGTTGGCCCCAGACGTATTGTTCAGTCATTGCTCTGGACTAGGCTGACTCTAATTACGACATTTAAAACCGACTGTCCTAGGCACTACAGTATTTCAAGAGTGGTTACTTCGCTCGGAGAATACTGTATAAATCATCAAATAACGGATGAATAGGCCTAAGTTATAAATCTAAATAGTCATATTTTATTACATTTCAAATTCTCATAATTGAGTAGCTCTATGTAATAATTTCTACCAGGATTGACTGTTAAAAAGACTCCTCAATGAATAGCGGAAAATAAAATGAATATAATATGTTAGTGTTGCCTAGAAGTTATTAAGATCAACTTAAAAAAATATTTGGTAGTAGGGAAGATGACCTATTGTTGGCCTCCCCCCAATTATTGGCCCCCAAAGATTTATAGTAAATACTCTGCGTTGGTCACCTTTTATTTGTACACAAATAAATAAAAAAAAATATGATTAAGTGTCTAGGAGTACAAAAATAGAAAGAAAACAAATACGCAAGCCGTATTTTGTATGATGAGGTGGTAGCCAAGTATTGGTTACCAACAATTGGCTGTCCGGGGCCAACAATAGGTAGTTTTACCTGTAATAATTTTCAAATTGTTACTAATTACATTTGCTTCTCGTCTTCTCTTTAGTCTTTTTACTTTTGGAAAAGTAGAAAAAATTCATTGGCCGTTTTACTAGTAGCGCCGTTGGGTTTTCTTTTTTTCATTTGAGTGTACTTTAAAATATGCAATACTAGCCTGTATTTTTGTATGTTAGTGTATTTATCCAATAAATTACTAGCTTACTTCTGTCAAAGTAAATAACAATCATTTGTGTCGTTGTTTTCTTAACCCCACATAAACATGCCTTACACACAGCCGTTAGCTACCTTGAAACCGTACACAGATGTTGTAACATTATGCGCTTATTTAAATTGAACGCTTGGGATCATGGCAACCTTCACCTCCATACTAATTAGTAACTAAACAATGTTCAACACGGTAACACCTGCTTAAGATGGCTGTCCGGAACTTATACGTCAGGTTACAATATCCGAAAATATGTGTAGAAATATAAAATGCTAGCTTTGGCTGCGGCTCCGCCCGCATAAATACAGTATTCCACGGGAATACTGTACTTTTTCGAAATAAAAAGTAGCCTATGTTTTAATCTAGAACCAAAAAATACTACCATACCAAATTTCACCCAAATCCATTCAGTTGTTTTTGCGTGAAAGAGTAACAAACATCCATCCATCCATCCATCGTCACAAACTTCCACATTTATAGTAGTGTCTCTATCGCCCTTTTAAGATTTATATTTTACTAGATGTTTCCCGCGACTTCGTATGCGCAAAAGTTAATCCCACAGTAACCGTACGTTTGGCCACGATAAAATGTAGCCTACGTCCTTCACTGTGGTCTTATCTATATCTGTGCCAAATTTCATTAAAATCGTTCCAGTAACTTCGGAGCCTATTCAATGCCAACAAACATACAAACAAATCTTTCCTCCTTATAATATTAGTACCTATAGGTAAAATTATGTATCTAATAATTGTCTTAGAAACAACTTTAATCCTACGCTCTAAACAGACGGAGTGTATTTAGACCAGGTATACAGCGATGTGCCTTAATGTCGTCCGCTGTGGGGTTGGTTGCAGTTGTATTGCAGTCATATAAGGGTCGGTTCATACCGGGACGTGACGCGATGGAACGCGATGCGGCACTGCATTTTCAAGTGCGGCGCTAAAATGTTCAAATTTGGTTTGCTTTCTTTAACATGCATCTCGTCGCATCTCATCTCGGTGTGAACTGACCCTAACTGCATTCTAACTACGCAGTCGGAGTACAGTTAAAATGCAGTCCTGTCTGCAGCATAAGCCCTAAACAAAACAATGTAACCAAAGAAAGTACTCGTGCAAACAAAAGTTATATTAACCCTTAGCATAGGCGCAACAAGCACAATGCATTTTCATTGGCTAGAAATAGCGTACATTGTATGAACGTGTATGGCTAATCACAATGGCTGGCCGTGAGAGGGTTTCGACACAATAGAGGCAAATCTGTTTCTACGAGCTTGCGTTATTTGCATGACCATACTGTTTTGCAATTAAAACTACATGTAGGCATAATATATTTGTAACGCGCCTTCTGCCCGCCGAAAATTGTCTATGTTTCCATAGACTACTTACCAGTGGCGAGGGCTGGTTCTTTTTCATAGGGAAGCCCCGGCCTGAATAATATGTAGGGATTTGGATGAGGTAAGTGTCAAGTGAAGCCGATAGGAATAGAGTTATAGGAACCCCACGCCACTGCTACTTTACAGTTACAGCTACGCTATAAGTAACGGTGTTCACACCGCGGCGATACCTGACGCTACATTTTTAAGAGAGCTATTGAAAATTGATCTTTATTCATTACGCAAAAATATACTCGTCACGGACATCAAGTTAAAGTTTGTAGAAATCTACCTATCTATCTAAATGCATTTAAGTTTCATAAAATCCAAATCACACTGAAACCAAACAAGGTTTTATTTAAAAATTCTCGTCTTAAGGTAAATATTACTGGCCACATAAATTCAAATCAATTCCAATAAACAGGGGAATGCGCAATTGTAAAGATTGAACATTAATAATACATCGTTCTTCTTTGCCGATGTTTTATTAATTTTTTGTGAGCATTGTCTACTTACCCGAATGCGCTTTCAAGCATATCGAATGCGATATTATGGCTATAAACACATTTTGTTTAAAATCGCAATAATATTTTCATGAAATTGCTTTTAGTTGAAGTCTAATTACCTACCTACTTATCTATACAGTCAAATTCGTAAACGCTTTTAGTAATTAAGGGCTCCTTAAATTACAAGCTCTGCTTAACAGAATGTTTTGACAGCATAGGGCTTAAGAGCCTCTTAAGTTTAAGTCACATTTGAAAACTTGGCCTTAAGATATCTACATGGACAAGTAAACAAAAAATGCTTCTACAATATATGTAAAGTTATTTGTATTTTATTCTTGTAGTGTACTTTTTTTATTATTTATATGGCGTTCGGCTTAAAACCATTTGCCATTGTCAAGTTAAAAAGGCGGTAAATAGAATTTTCGTTAAAGTTTTCAACACCGTATTTCAAAATCCAAATAAATAGTGCAGTCAGTCAGTCAAGTCAGTCGATTCAGTAAAGTGGTAGACGTTTTACTGAAACTTCCTAGAGAGTCTTGGAGGGAAACTCAAAATAGCACGCATTTTGTAGTTGTACCACTTGCCCACACTTGTGCACGACAACGAATATCTTATGGTTAATATTCTACCAATATTACACATTAAAAACCGAAATAACACAAATTTTTAAAGAAATACAAATACAACAACGTCGTTGATTGTTATTCTCAGCAAAACTATCTTCCAAATCATTGTTAAGCAAAAACAAAAATCTTTAGAGTAAACGTTCGCAGTTGGATTCGAATGCGCCACAATGTTTGTTCCGATTTGAATCAAAAAATTGTTTTATGCAATAAATTTTTGTCGTAATTTTATTCTGCAGTTCTGTTGTGTACTCTGATAAAATAAATGTTTACAAAATATGTTGTATCAATATCGATACTCGAACAAAGCGATGCGAAAAAAAATTAACAAATACGAAATTCAAAAAGTATTCGAATGCGAAACATTTTATGTTGGAATATAGCCGACGACTATTCGAGTTTAGTGCTCTTATTTAAAATAATATGGTAGAATTTGTTTAATAATTACCAAATAAATACAAAATAAATTAAGAAGTAAGTATGTACTTAGAAATATTTATTTAAAGTATTTTAGTAATAACATTTTTATTAAACAAGTTACCTATAGTGTTATATTTTATGAGTTTATTATTTTCAACAATATAATTAAATGTTAAATATAATAATGAGAAAGTTAAAGGTCGGCGTATTTATTGCTGACCGACATAATTAACAATCTCATAATTAGCTGCGAAAATAATTTCGAATCAGTGATCATTAAATTTTGATTGTAATTTGCGGTCATTATGGTACAAAATAGTTTTTTTAATTTTTCTTCTTTAGTAATAAGTAATAATAAGTAACCATTCAACTTGTAACCATATTTTTTATAACAATATCGGTTCATTCAGTGTTTCGTCCCACGACTATTGGTCCGGTTGGGACGTACAGTCATAGGTATAAAAAAAAACTTAGGCCTTTTCATCCATCATTGGATGATTTATACAGTATTCCCCGAGCAAAGTAACCACTCTTGAAATACTGTAGTGCTTGGGACAGTTAGTTTTTTTAATGTCGTATGGTTGCCCAAGCACATACGGCATTCTCCCAACATAGTCAGCCTAGTCCAGAGGAATGACTGGTCAATACGTCCGGGGCCAACCATGTGCGGGTTACCTCACGATGTTTTCCTTCACCGTTGGAGCGTCCGTATAATGTACTCGAAATCTGAAAAAGTATTTTTGGTACACGCCACAACCTGGGAATCGAACCATTTAGTGATAGATATGGCGGGCCTTTGAAAAACATAATTAATAACAAATTTTGTATAATAGTTAATTCTCAATGGGACAAACAATTTCATGATGAAAAACTGAACGAGTCAAAAAAATTGGTTGTCTGTAAAGTCGGTTACTGACGATAGTTGAACGTGACAACGTCATGTTTATAGTGCGCGCGGACTTTTTATCGGCGGACTCATCTTGCTATTGCAATCTCTTGTGCGTTTTGTCTAAACTAGCCAAAACTGTCAACGCGTGTTGCCGCCGCGAAGTCCGGCGCCGAACTGAGTAATAACATTAAGCGCCCCCGCCTCTCCGTCCCACCGCTCACATACCTAAGGCGTTGCCAGCTAGTTAATAGTGCGCGCGCTATAGCGAGGTAACGCCGGTAACGGTATGAGTCATGTTTTTTCGTGCGTGCAGCAGGCTCCATCGAATTATAAGACGTTATCACGTCAAAAAGGCAACAACTTATATTGCAGTCAACGAAGTGTTCTCGCCGGAAAACTTTACACAACTCCAACTTGTAGCCAAGCGCGGATAATCTGTTAGCTCCATTAAACTTATGTCCTTTAACGCAGATGACAATGTTCATAGATGGATAGCTACTCATAAGGTTTCCTTTATTGAACAATTACAGTCGTTTCCCGCCACTTCGTACGCGCGAAAGAAATCCCGCGGGAATTCATCCTTAGCAAATCTGTATGAAAAGAAAAGAGTTTCTTAGATCACTTTCTAGCAAACAAAATATGTAAAAGTGTAATAAGACAGAAGATAGCGGCATATAGATGTTACCCTCGACTTCGTGTGTGCAGAAAGAAGTTCCGCGAGAACCATACATTTTTCCACGATAAAAAAGTAGCTTATGTTACCGTGTCCCCCGTGTTCCTACTCTATATTGGGCCAAATTTCTTCAAAATCGGTCCTGTTCGGAACCTATTCAGTGCAAAGAAACAAACAAACAAATCCTCGTCAATACAGTATCCCACAGGAACACTGTACTTTCTCGCTTAAAATACTACCATATCACATTTTATAAAAATCCGTTCAGTAGTCTTTGCGTGAAAGAGTAACCAACATCCATCCGTCTATCCATTTATCCTCACAAACTTTAATAAATAAATTTATTATTGTAGTAGGTATTCATGAATATAAATAGTTACGTGGTATGGGTATTATAGCGTGCGTGAGCCAGTGAACTCCCTGTTATTGTAACATGTAATAAATCTAGTGGGAACTGCGAAGGTCGGATTTATGGAGACCTGTCCCGGTGTACCTACTGATAACACTCTTTATCAACTGGAAGTTTTGATACTCCCAAATGGAGGATTCCGAATATATTGGATTTTTTTTGCCGATTAGTCTCACGTGGCCCGTGACTTAGATGTTTCAACTTTTACAAAGTCATTTTGTAATTCTTCGTAGCGCAGGCCTACGTCAAAATATGTACCGCGACCCAAATTTCAGCCGAATCCTCACTTCGATTGCGATTTAACTTTTCGATTATTCAAAAAATTCAGAACTTTCATCGTACAAAGATACGGACAAAATCATTATCATCCAAGATTTAACGACAGTTATATTCTATTTTTCAGTCCATGAAATAATATGATATTTCTATACATAAAACCTTGTGTATAAATAAACGAAAAAATAACGCTTGTCTTGTCATATCAGAAGGGCATTATATTTTGACCCACAGTAGCTATAGGTTAAAATTCACATATTTTATTACGTAGACCCTCTTCAAATGCCACGATGTTTTCCTACATTATACCAACCATGCGAAATAAATAAGAAATTTCACGTGAGCGAAATGACAATGAGGCAACCCTTGTTGTCATGTTAATAATTAAACGAAAGCTCAAAGGATACGGACATTATTAATGACCATGGGTCCCTGGGAAACATGAATATGCTCTGGTTTTTGATAATTTAATGAGCGCCTTCAAGTTAAACAATTTGAAACTACAGTAGAGAAAATTATTACATAAGAAGTTTTCCACAAAAATGCATATATTCATCATTAAATGCGCTTTGCAAATTGAAAAATAATGATAAAAAAACTTCTATAGCAACGCTAGCAAATGACCTTACATAAATAAAAAAACTAGCCGCCCGTCCCGCCGCTTCACATGGTGTACATTATACCTATAGATAATAACTTTATGTACATTAATGTTAGAGATACCGCTTGAATTTATTTTCTCGCACGTTCCTACTTTTTTTTCAATTATAATGGGTATAGTAAGTAAGCTAATCTTTCAGAGATACCATTGCGGTTTTTTTTGTTGACTTATAAAAGAGAAACAAACCTACCATACATTGTTTACAATATATTATGTCCAACGGATTAGGTAGTTTTTTAAACATTTTACTCCTAGACAGCTTGATTTTTTCCGACACCTTCAACGTCAACTTTCACAAAACCTTCACAAATTATACCTACACCTAAACCTTACATAGGAACCACTTTATAGATAAATGAAAATCGCATGAAAATCCGTTCAGATTATCGCGAACATACAGACAAACGCGGCGGGGGACCTTAATTTATAATATGTAGTGAAGCAGAATGTCTTTATTGCCTTACTAAAGCGATTACCCAAAGCCACAAATAGTTAAACCAATAAAAATTAAAAATGGCTCACATTGAGATACGGTGTACACTCATGTACGTGTACCTAGTATCGAGAAACTCCGCGGTCGGCGGCGTGGAACCGCTTTCTCGGCTCGAATGCCAGCTGTGACGCGCCACTACGTCATGACGCGTTTCACTACGCACGTCACATCATACACTCATAACTGGCACGCCAGATACCTGTTACGGGTTTGTAACTGGCATTACATATATCGGTGACACACTCGTTACGGGCTTATAACAGGAATGCCAGATACATGTGGCACACTCGTAACTGGTATGCCAGATACCTGTGACAAATTAGAAATTGGCGTTTGTAAAAATCTTTGTTTACCAGAACGTTAAACGATCCAAATAATTGTCTATTGTACTAGGCAATGCCTAATACTACATGTAGCAATCACATTAAGTAACGTACTTTATAACAGCGCATTAATTGTAAAAAATATTTACCACAAGAATAACCCACATAAAGAGTAAATATATTTATTATGTAGCTTGTACTATTACTACTTAGTACTATTCGTACGAGAAAGTGTACAGGCTTTATTTACGACTATGTGATATTCTCCACAACAACACAAACAGATGGTGTTTTGACAAAAATATTAAAGTAAGTGTTATTAAAGTGCATTATACTACCTAATTACTAGTACTTATTTAAATAATAATTATCACATTTGTTCATCGCTTACATAAGAGTATATAAGTGCTTAGTAATAGAATTTAGCATATCAATAGAAGGAGGTGAGTAGACAAGAACTTGCTTAAAATTATTACATTACGTATTACCTAATCTAAATAGAAATCTTAGTGCAAGAATTTAGATTCAAAATCATAGTTGTCAAACATCACAACTTGTAATACAAACAGTTAATCAAGAAATATGATTTTATCGCAATAGGACTTATTGTATCTGCGAGTATGTTACGAAGCAACCTCCAAAGTATTACTCACGTTTCTTACAAAACCGTTAAGCAAACTTTGACATATTACAAAGGAAAACAATTAAATTTATTAAGTAAAGAAGCTCTCAAGTCACACGCTGTCCTTATCCTTCGGCAAATGAGAAACACAGACAGCCTGTTATTAAGGGAGTTTAGGAAGCGTTTAAGAATTAGGTAAATTTTTAGGGTTCCGTAATACTCAAGGAACCCTTATAGTTTCGCTCTGTCCGTCCATCTGTCTGTCTGTCAGCGCTTCTACCTTCTGTAATTATGAATATAAATTGATAAAATTTTGTACAGTTAAAGACGGCTTATGGATCTCGGTTTAAGCATCATAAAATAATAATATTTTTTGCATTTTAGTGGTGGCTCTCCATACATGTGAGGTGGGGATGAAAAATATTTTTTCATTCTACCCCATCGTGTGAGGTATCGTTAAATAGGTATTTTAAAATAAAGGCAAGGTTTTAAACGCGACTTTTTTTACAAAGTCAACCATTTTCGAGCAATCGGCCTCCAAAGTGGCTTATAAGATGATCTAGCATTTCTAAACTACAGGAGATAGAAACTTGTAAGTTTCCATTGTGATAGATCATGCTAAAAACTCTTTACGAAAATTATTTTGAGCGAAATCGGACAATAACTTTTGAAGTTATACAAAGAAAACGTTTTGCGCGTTGATTAGTTTTAGCGTTAGTTACGGAGCCCTCCTTAGACATGTCCTGACATGCTCTTGGTCGGGTTTTTGTATTTTATTATCATTATGCTAATAGGCAGAGTGATGAATGGATGTTAACGATTAAACTCAGCATAGAGCCAATGCTGTAATTATTTCTTCAAACTTCAAAACTTTTGTAGCAACCAAGTACAGTCGGCGACAGATCCGGTGTATCACATTTGAACCTTATTGCCAAGTAATACGGTCGAAAAGTGCTACACCCGATTGTACAGGCGTAAGCTAAACTAAAAAATACATAAGTAATGACTTATGTATTCTAAATTACTACGTTCTTTGTAATATTTTAAAAGTATTCTCGGATTTTTGAGAAATTTAAATAAAAAAATAATCATAAGAATATCATTCTGACCGGGATTCGAACCCACCACATTCCAAATTTTATACACAAGCATACCAATCTGCCAAACCGAATGACCTATTAAAGTCGAAATTACTGATATATTGTTGCACGACGACAGAAAAACATGACGACACAAATATCAAGACATGTGTAGCTTAAAAATGCGTAGTTTCCCAGAGATAAGTCCTAGTTAGATCAATTTTTCTCCGCCAAAACTCCCAGAATACTAATATTTATGGTAATACTTGCAGCCGTTTTCGAGATTACGATATATACAAGATTGTCTCGTTTAAAGTAGGTATAAGATTATTATCTATAGCTAAAATTATTACAAAGACCTAGAATATACCTTATAATAACTTTATAGAAAAACAAAACGTAATACTATTAATTCGTATCCCAAAATGTTAGGAAAAGTGAAAAACACGAAAACTGAAAACAAACAAGTTTTTGTTAAGGTGCTTACGCCAGGGAAAGTATAGCGAGCGATAAGTAGTGTACAGAAGAGTTTAATCTGGAAACATCGACGCCATTATTATATTGCCTTTATTTCTATCACTCTTGACCTGTTTCACAATATTGAGTAGTGGGCACGGGAAAGCTAGTATATCCTCTCATCTGTTACAGTCTGGATCTTATTTTTGGTAATACTAAAAATAATATTTTTGTAATATTTTTTACCGTTAGATAAAGAAGTACTCTATTTGTGACAATTGTTAGTATTGTGGATTTCATTTGGTCGGAAAATCGACCGAAAACGAAGTTTACGTAAGTTACCAAATTTGTAAACGCGCCCTTATCGTGCTCACGTGTAAATACGTAGTTCATCTACGTCTGCAGGCGTTGCGGTCACTTCCTTTGTGTTTAAATATTTTGGGACGTCCTCGTGCAAATGAAAATGTTTGGAAATTGATCGAGTAGGAAATTTGAATTTGAAGAAATTTCGATATTGAACCTACTTTGGTAGAGTAAGGACTGATTTTGCAATCGTCAGATAACGTTTACCTGAGGAATAAATATGTGATTTAAAAGGTTTCGTATGAAAAATCTGTAAAATTCACATATTTATTCTTCAATAAAAAAAAATCAGCCCTAAAACAAAAAAAATAATGTTTTTAAGCTATTGCATAGCTTTTATCGCGGGCTTTGAGCGCGGCGACCGAAGCAAGAAATTTCGTAACGAAAATAAACCTAACACCCCTCACCTAACCTAACCTAACACTCCGACCGGCACAGCGGTGCGGCGTTGAAAGCCGTGCATCGTCTAACGTCGTTTCAGTTCGGCAGACTTCGGCACGGTGTTAATGTGCATGCGACTAGACGTATGCGTGTAGACTTACTATGCAATAGCTTTACCGCTGCAGTCCCCGAATGCCACACGTATTTTTTTTATTAAAAATAATGTTTTATTGTAGCATCCAATATAATTTTATTATTGCTATGATTATTTGACAGGTCGTTTTAGTAGTCCTCAACTCTAGCCAGATGAGATTGTAGCGACAATCTTAACGAAACGACTTACCAGTAGACCCTAACATAATCTTTACGCTTTGAACTGTTACGAAGTTACACCAAGTAACCCGACACCTTGTCTCTGCCAATTTGAATATAATATTATAGTATCTAAATATTGAATTTTAAATTAAATATTGATGCTTTAAGATTTAAATTAAATGTTAAAGTATCTAAATATTGAAATTAAAATGTTTTACTATTTTATTATGCATTATACATTTACCCAAATATTACTACATAAGGTTAAGCTTACGAGACTGCGCATAATATTCCTAAATTCTATAATTTAGGAATATTATGAACTAACTACTATATCGAGAGCTACCCATAAAATTATTATTATTTTATCATGCCAAAACCGAGATCAATATACTATACACACACAGTCTATAGGTACCGAACTATACCAAATTTCATCCATGTATATTCATAATTACAGATGGAAACTGAAGGGCTGATAAACAGACAGACAGACAGACAGACAGACCGTCTATCTGTCGGGCAGAGCGAAACTGTAGAGTATTATATATTCATTGAGTATTACGGAACCCTAAAAATGTATTTAAAGATTAAGCAAGTACTTTAAAGATATTTTTTACTTCACTTGTTATTTATAAAAATAATTAATCAAATAATTTAAAGGCAATTAATTTTCATTTAGTAAATTTAAAAATAAATCTGTTTCAAAATAAAATATTTGAAACTTTACATAGTCTTAGATTGGTAAATAAAATTGCTATACTTAATTCTCTAAAGACAACTTGAAGGCGAAGTAAAAGTAAGTCAAATTTTACGGACACTTGAGGAAATGTCGAAATGTAAATTTTGTGTACGAGGAAAGGATGGCAATTACACTTTTGAATTGGTTACCTTGTGTCTCGTGGCGCATTTGACAGAACAAATCTTCATACAAGGAAAAGTTTGCCATCTTGGTTTTCACCATACTTCAAATGTCAAAATGGCCCCAAAAATCTCAAAAGTGGGGTCATTTAACTGGAGACACTTTTTGCCTGAACATGCCTCGTCTATAGCGGAAACCCAATAATTGGAAATGCTTACTGTTTTAAACATGAATTTATTGTAAACGCATGCTTGGCACAAGTCTTGAAAAAAAAAGAGGGAAAATTTTATATTTCACACTTGATGTCTACTTCTTTTTCTTATTCTTTTTTAATTTGAATTTAAATGTAATTCGCAGTTAAAAAATTGTGCGTCGACACCTTGTTATTTAAGAAACAAGTTTTCATAAAATAAAAGTTCACATAAATGCGAAGCAAGTAATGTTGACGTCCAATCTCCTTTACGCCTTTATTTTAGTTTCCATAAAAACCCGTTTTACCATATAAGATACCTAATCCAAGATATAAAAAGTAAAATCATATAGTTTTTTTTATAAATAAACTTATACAGCATTATCATTAAGATGTCGCGGTCGGTTTTATTTTAGACGGGGTAAGATTTTTTATTTTTGGTACAAGAGGAACATACATAGGTACCTACTTTTTAGGGTAAGGTAGTTCTCGTCTTGGAGTCCGTCCGTCCGTCCGTCTTTGCATGAATAAATGCTTAAATAATTTGCATGTGTATTTACCACGCCGACAAAGTGCTAAAACAAAATCACGAAAAATATTTTTTATCAGGTACGTACCTCCCCTACACGTATACGGTTGTTTGATTTCGGTAGCCGTTTGCGAGATATGTAACTTTAAAGGGCATTTTTTGTTAAAATAACCGCTAAACGGCTGGCTTGAAAATCAGAAAAAAATCATGATGATGGTCCATGTGATGAACATTGTAGGAAAACTATAACGGCTCATATAACTTTATTAGTGCAGGAGTTGTAGAGGCCTAACTTGTAAAATGCGCTTACTTGGAAAACTTCGTACAAAAGTAACGATACAATAAGTAAACATGTAAAATATTGGTATAATGGTACGGAACCCTCTGTGCGCGAGTCCAATTCGCACATGGCCGGTTTTCTTCTTGCCTCAACGGATAATATAATCTGTTTTGGCAGTGTATTCTGTTAATTCTCACCGAGATCAACAAAGAGATGGGTGATGTAATGCTTTCGTATCGCGCATGAAATGTGAGAAAACTTGTACTCAACAATAAGGGTACATAAATCTGTGCTAATGGGTTTGCAACAAAAACATGCTAGCGATCTTGAACTTCGAATACACACTAGTCATAAATCTCGATGTTCGTAGATATTATGTGCGAATTTCATGTTACTTATAAGCTTACATGGCAGTTTGGTTTACTAAATTATCTATCTATTAATAGATAGATAATAAATATAATAATATATAAAAATATATAAATTATTTTAAATTGCGATAAGTAATTAGTAATCATAATCATAATCATAAAGGCTTCCTTGTCCTTTTGTTCAAGTAACTTTTCCAACGTTTAAGACAAAGAGAGCAAAATCGAATAGCTTATCCAATTCTATTCAAAATTAGTAGTTTTTTTTCATATACTTAGGTTATAACACTTACGGAACTATCCGTACGTGTTTCCATCGTTTCGCGAACTAAGAACCGGTGTAAGAAACTCACACGGGGCCATCTTTTAGCAAAAAGATGGAAAATCCGTTGTGTAATTTTTTTTATTAGAAAGGTAAGTAATCGCCACTAAATTCATAGTCAGGAAACAAAAAAGTGTCAGCTCCGACAAACGACTGAAGTTTGCTCTAAAAAGTAACATCGTGTGACACCGTACCGTGTGACCGTGTGACATCGTGAATTCGATTTAACTCCCATAAATTTTCATACCCCGGGCTTATATATGAAAATCGTTTCTTATGGAGTAAACTCCAAAAATGATCGAGCGCACGAAGTACTTTTTGACTCCAACATTAATGAAGGCTTTCCTTTGTTCCAGATGTGACATCAACATGATTTGCCTTTAAACAACTGTGCCAAATCGTGCCAAATATGTATTTTTTTCAAAGTGTATAATCTTTTCTCTATATCTCGATGATACGGTGAGAATAAATGAAGAAGATGGGACGGCGACGCTGGCGGTTCGTGACGATCGCCGCGTTCCTTTTGACGCTAAAGGATATACAATGTCAAGGTATGTTGCATAACTTTATTGTTCATGTCATATTCGCATATTCTCATAGATGGTCTCAGATGTTATTCGTAATTTTGTCCACATTTTATGTTTCTTGGATTTTTTAAATTGGAGTCACCCTCAATAAATAGTTAGTAGATTTTAGTCACAAAAAAAAAGATTTTTAATAAAAAATTAAACCGCCGAAAAAACTGAAAAGCAAAAAATAACAAACCTTTTATATTTAACCATAACTATGTTCATAAACTAATGTAAGACTCGTCAAGTGATTTTGAGTCTGCACCAAACGTACTTTACTTAGGTCACGTTATTATTTAATTTCCTTGTTTAGCGCCGACTCAATTTACTTAAGTACTATAATAACTAATTAATTTACATTAGTTTATGAACTTAGTTATTATGTTCAAATAAAAGTGGTTTGTTATTTTTTGCTTCTCAGCTTTTTCGGCGGTTTAATTTTTTATTAAAAATCTTATTATTTTATATTATTTTTTTGTGACTAAAATCTACTAATCACTATTAACTACATGCTTATGCTATTTTTAGATCTATTTTTGTTATTTTAGCATAAAAAATACATTTAACTGTAAATTTTCACCTTCTAACACCACACCCCCATTGTTTGTTAGCGATATTAGTACTGTAACAATCTTCAACCATCAGTTTAGGTGTAGGTGTACGCGTAGGTGTAGGTGTAGGCGTAGGTGTAGACGTGTAGTTAGTAGGTGTAGGATTGGTAGTTGTTGTAGTCATTTATTTCTTCCAGTTCATAGTTGAGACAGAACAACGTCTGTTGAGTTCAGCTAGTAAACAAAGAAATTTAATAAATTTATTATGGTACATATTATAAAAGCTTTAGCTATTTTATATAACACCAGTATGAATCTTTAAATGGTCAGATTTTATAACACAAAACTATCTGGTTCAACAATTTCATAACAAATCATTATCAACTTTAGTTTCTAATCAATCGTTGGGCGTTGATAGTTTTCATGTATCAGGTTTCCAATTATCATTCAATCAATCAAATTTGTCATGCGAAATAAATTCAAACGCAAGGCTTTACTGCAAAAGAATTCGGCTGGTAAAATTAAATGAAGGAGCCATTGAAAACAATAATTGCTTACCGAGGGTTCTCATCGCTCAGATTTTTGGATTTTCAGGACCCGTATCTTCCCACGGAACCCGATGTTTAATCAGTAATCTAGTTGAATTAATTACGAAACCGATCGGATGGAAAACTATCTACCTGCTTGTGCACACTCCACCTCCCTTTATATCAGAGCACCTTTTAGTCAATTCTAGTTTTTGACATTTTGTCTATACTAATAATATAAAGAGTAAAAGTTTGTTTGTTTGCATTGAATAGGCACCGAGAGTGCCGGAGCGATTTTGATTTAATATGGCACAGATATAGACTACGGAGAAGGACATAGGCTACTCTTTATCGCGGAAAATGTACGGTTTCTGCGCGCACGAAGTCGCGGGCAACACCTAGTGTAAAATATATAATTCTTCCCCACGATCGACCACTCTCTGTAGCTTTATCGGTTCTTAAAAACCAATTATTATTATTTCATTGAAAATTTTTGAAATATGAAATGTTAAATAATGTGGAAATAAAATCACTAGATGTACAGACTAAAGTACCTATCCCTTGGGAACTCTGTACTTTTTCGGGAAAAAAAGTGACCTATGTCTGTTTCCGTGGTGTGTATCCATATCTGTGCCAAATTCCAGGAAAATCGGCCTAGTAGTTTCGGAGCCTATTCAATGCACACAAACAAACAAATCTTTCCTCTTTATAATGTTATAGTAGAGATCTTAGATGTATACAAAATTTTTCAAAGATAGAATGTGAATACTCATAATTAATATTTCATTAGTATATATACTTTAAATAAATTAAATTTGAAACAAGTTCAAGCTACACGTAACATTTTAATCAATTCGCAAGCCAATTTAAACCAAACATAAAGTTTATAACGAGTTTACAAATCTAAGCTCAAAATTGTTTACGTAAATTGATATTAGGAGTTTTAAAATATCAATTACCTCGAAGGCTGTACAGATTACTGATCCGTCATGCAGTCGGTCGCGTGCTTGTGAGCAAAGGTTATATTTGTAACAAAATCGTCTATGAAATTTAAAATTTAAATAAATAAAACTGTAAGAAGTTCCAAAGGATTTTGCATATTTTCTATGTCGTACGATAAATATTATATAAATATGATGGAGGCTCCTGGAGTATACTTCATAAGTACCTTACAGCTATATACAATCCAGTTTAATTTACTTTTGAACAAGTAATAATACTTATATCTAGTTTTAAACACTTACGCATTGTGTCGCGGTGCACTTTTCATTTTCCCGACGTTTCGACTACTTTCCAGCAGCCGTGGTCACGGGAGGACTGAGTTGTCAATTGTCCTATTTGTTGAAGTTGTTCAAACTAACCGATGATTCTTCAATTATTATTTGTGTTCCGATCCACGCAAAATATACTAACAGTATCTTGAAGCCGCGGTGATTTTAAATTACATTTTATTTTGTTAATTATTGGATCCCAACTAACTAGATGGCAGCAACCAGCCATCTTCTCGGTTAAAATTAGGGTACTTTTTAATTTCTATAGCCTCGCGTATCATTCTTGGGCTATAACGGTGTTCCTTTGCCAGTACTTGTGGCTTATCTAATCTTATGTAATATACCTCGCCATTACATAAGATTTTATAAGCCACATGTACTTGCTAAGTACAAGTACTGGATTTGATAAGCCACAAGTACTTGCTAAGTACATATACTGGATTTGATAAGCGACAAGTACTGGCTAAGTACAAGTACTGGATTTGATAAGCCACAAGGACTTGCTAAGTACAAGTACTGGATTTGATAAGCCACAAGTACTTGCTAAGTACAAGTACTGGCTAAGTACAAGTATTAGATTTGACAAGCCACAATCCGTAAGTGTTTAAAACAATGAACAATATTCGCATAAACATAATAAATCAATAGGTATAATAATACTTATACTTATTTTTACCCGACTACGGCGAAGCCACAAGGGTAATGATTTTGGCAGCTTATGTATGTATATTTGTATGTGTGTACGTTTGTTCCACCGTAGCGTCTACATTACTGATCCGATTTTAATAAATTAATCCCAGTAGATTCGTAATAATAGCCCGGTTAACATAGGCTATATAATTTACGTAGTCGGGTTATAGTTTTTATAAAAAATTATAGTCATTTGAAACAGAGACAAAAAATATATCTGTCTCTATAAGTCGCATTAGAGAAACTTGAAGGTGACTAAAATAACTCGTATGTAGGTTGTAAACTTGGAAGCAATTATATAAATAAATAGACAACATTCAGGTCTAGAAACCAGTTATATTGGCATGTTCATAGCACAATCTAGACCTAAGTCCTATGCAAATTGCTAGGTTTAAGTAAAAACTAAGAAGTTTATTTTTATTAGCGCTAAATAAACTCGAGGACGTGGGCCGCCGCCCGCCCACGAGGTTCCTAATAGGTTCAAGATGCAGGCCTCTTATCGTCCTTATGTTGTGGTTCATACATATGTAAGCGAGTTTGAAAATTATTTATTGTTTCGAAGACAAAATTAGATAAAATACAATAAAAGATAATATCTACGGAGACGTAGACGAATCGAATTAATTTGATAATACAAAATATATGACCCAACTCGCAATAGACTTAGGTGCCTTAAGCTATGTTGTAGGTAACTTGTAGTTATAGAAATTGCAATAAAAGCAAACCACTGTCACTTAACTAAGATTTTTATCTTTAGGAATGATCGTTTTTTACTACCTATCAAACTCATTTTAAATTATTTCAATAGATTTCCAAGTGTTACATAAACTTTACGGGCAAAGCATTGACTCTATTCATTGTTATTGAAGTCCATTGATTGGAATTTATGGCGATCTATTGTGAGTTTACTTTTATCTGTACTATTATCGTTTTAAAGATTTGAATTTAATCTAGAACGATCGAATGTTTTTAATATAATTTTTGTTAAGTTTTTTAACATTGCCAATATCAAATTTTTAATCGTAGTTTTGTGATTTGATATAGATAAAAAAAACATCAAAATTTACTGGCAACGGATAAACTCCTGTATACGTATTTTATTTAAAAGTTATCTTTATTATGCCACTCCTATAATTCTAATGTAGTTTTTATAGTTTATTTTAATTATTTAATCTTAATTACCGATTTGATTTACTGGACTATACGTTTTAACACAAAACAATAGAGCACTGAAAAATTACTTGCTTTTGAGTAAGCAAATTTGCCATTAAAAATGTAACTTTATTCACTACACAAAAAATAAACGCTTCATATGACATCAGCACATGCGCTGTGCAGCGCGGCGCAACTTGACATTCGAACTCGTATAATGAAACGTGTATCTTCTTGTGTAATGAACAAAGTTCAATCTAAAAAATACAGCGCCGCGTCGCGCAATCTTTCATTTCGGTGTGAATTGACCTATAGGTGAATAATAATAACCCTCACGACTACCTACTACTTTTAAGTAGAAGTATTTTACATATTATAATATTAGGTCATTACAAATGAAATTGGCGTTTTGTAAAGGAGGAACATAAAGTTGATTTTTTTAAACATAATATATTTATTTAATCAAAGTATAACCATTGCTATCTATGCACTTTTGCCATCTCATAGGTAGTTCATTAATTCTTTTACTAAAAAAACCATTCGGACAGGAATCAACAAAATCTTTGAAGGTGCTTTGGACTGCCCCATCGGAGTAGAATTTTTTCCCTTGCAAGAAGTTATCCAAATTTCGAAAAAAATATCTGTTGGCGCAAGGTCCAGGGAGTACGGTGGATGTCTTAGACATTCCAATTGAAGCTCCTCTAATTTGGTAGCCGTCTGTTGTGCAGTGGTCTAGCGTCGTCCTGAAGCAGCAGTGGCCTAGAGCGAATGACCAACCTCGGTTGTTTAGCAGCTAGCTTTTCCATCATGATTTGCAGTTGCTGGCAATAGAATTTTCTGCCGTAATCGTCTGGCCAGATTTGAGTAAGCCGTAGTGAACGGTACTAGTCCACCAAACGCACACAAGTAATTTTTTTGAGTCAATTTTCGCTTTGGGCAGGCTTTGGCTGGTTTGCCAGGGTTCAACCATTGCAATGAGCCTTTCCGATTATCGTACAGGATTCACTTTTCATCACAGGTAATGATTCGATTTAAAATCCCTCCATTATTGTGCCGGTTGAGTAACGTAACGCAGCAGTTGACGCGCGTTTGTCGGTTTGCTGCACTCAATTTATGAGGTACCCACCTTTTAAGCTTTTTCCTTCCTTCCTAATTTGCTTCAAGTGGATTAAAACAGTTTTATCACTAACACCGCAGCCTGCAGCTAACTCGGACGTGGTTTGCGATGGTTCCGCTTCCACAATAGCCTTCAATTCTTCATTATGAACTTTGGTCTCCGGCTGTCCACGTCGCTTGTACTGCAGCTCGAAATTTCCAAATCGAAAACGTTGGAACGAAAAACGCACTGTGTTTTTTTTTGCGACACCATTGCCATACACATCATTAATCCTTCGGACCGTTTCTGCAGCACTGGTGCCACAGTGGAACTTGTACTCGAAAATAATACGATATTTCAAGTTTTCCATTTTGTAAACAGAGTGACGCAAAGAAAAAACCAAAAGAAGAAAAAACAAATGAATTACGGTTTTTGAAACACAAATACATGAGTAAATAGCGGTATAAATTTGAAATTCGAATTCCTAACCAAAGAAGATATATTTGAGATCAAAGTGGCCAGTACGACGAAACGCCAATTTCATATGTAAGGACCTAATATTTTAATAACTAGCTTTTTGTCCACGTCCACACCTTTTTGTCCACACCTGCGGAAAAAAGTAGCCTATGTGGTAATCAAATTTAATCGAAATCTGTTTAGTAGTTTTCGCGTGAAAGAGTCACAAACATCCATCCATCCTCATAAACTTTTACATTTATATTAGTAGTAAGATGTTTTTGACATTAGATCGATAGATATATTTGTTGGTTGCCTACTCTTTCAAGACAAACAGATGAATTCTGCTGAACACAGTCTAGGGAAATGTCCACTTGATTCCATTACAGGAACTAGGTGGAACAGACGAATAAAAATCCTGGAAAAATCGTTACATTCGTTCAACACTACTTTATGTGACTCTAGATGGCACATAACACATGTGATACCGTTCCTCGTTTGCCGCCATTCCATCGTACAATAGTTAGTTATTAATTATGCCGTGATGTTTTCGTAACATTTATTACAAACGTGATCCAAATCACGTTTGGGAGCTTACGTAAGTCACCCGGCTGTTTACAAATCAGAAGCAGCTACTTTATTATTCGAATGTAGTGGATTTAGATCCCAGGCTCACCTCAATACCCTTATATTATTACTGATAAAATGTATACCATATTGTAGTATTGGCGTAAATAAAAATAACATTGATACTATATCAGAATGTTAGTAAAGGGAAAACTTTAGCGCCTTGTACCTAAAAATTGGCTCACGGCACAAACTAGCCGGTATGCACACGTTCATTGTACTTGACATACTTATACTATAATATGATATACATTTTGTCAGTAAGAATAAGGGAAGTCAGGCGGGCCAGGGATCTCAGTAGGGTTAGTATTTACTGTCTAGAGATAAATATGGACAGGTTAATTACACAAATATGAAATATTATGTAGTTAATAGTTTCGTAATCGCCTTGAATGTAAAATAAGAAGTACGCCAAGGAAAATACTAGTATTAAATTTTTTTCCTCGTTATAATTTTTTTTATTTTGTGATAGTTGACAACCCTGAAGTTACCGAAGAATTTTATGCGAAAAATATGTTAATTGCGACAAAATGTTTGAAAAGTAAAAACGTAGCACTCGTCTGTAAATTAAACGAAACATGATGTGCCTAATCCTAATTGAACAATTGAATAAAGTAATTAACACGAAACGATACGTGACATAGCGCTCCATTCTTAAGATAGCTATTCAAAATTGAACTTTATTCATTCCTACACAAGAAGTATACACGTTTCATCGTTCGATCGTTCAAGAGTTCGAATGTCAGGTTGCACCGCGCTTCACAGCGCTTGTGCAATGTATGACTGATGTCATATTAAACGTGTGTCTTTTGTGTATTGAATAAAGTTCCGTTTTGAATTGTTATTGTTCCGTTGCGGTGTGAACTGACCCGTATTGGACTGGTATGAATTTAATACATATCCTTGTATGAAAATTACCCAGGTACTTAATTAAAAAAGTAGACAAAAAATGAATTACAATATATTTTACCGGGGTTCGAATCCACCACATTCCGAATTTCCGAACAACGAAAAATTAACCAAACTGGCAATCGGACAGACGTTATAGAGTCGAAATTATTGATATATTGTTATACGACGAAAGAAAAAACATGTATAACTTAAAAATGCGCAGTTTCCAGGGATAAAACTAGACCGAGTTTTCTCCCCCAAAACTCCCTGCATACTAAATTTCATGTAAGTTACTTGAAGCCGTTGCCGATATTAAGATTATATACTTTTTAGACTTGACAATGAATGTCAACTGTCAAGGGAATGAGACATATTTAATTTCTTATGAATAATTTGTTTGAAAATATTATTTAATTTGTGAAATATTAGCATTAAATGTTGTTTCTTTAGTTGTAAAGCAACACATTATCTTTTATTTCCATATTGTTAAACAATCTTATTATATATATATTAAACATGATTGTCTCGTTTAAAGTAGAAGATAAGATGTATCATAAATATTCATAAGGAATCGATGACGGTCGACTTAGAAACAGGTCAAACGAAGTCCGAAAAATACGCCAAAGACTCCTTTAAATATTTTAAATAGGTCTCATTAATGACTTATGCTAAACACTTTACAGAGACATTAAAAATATAAGGTTACCAATAAAAATACCTATCCATTTTGGCCGAGTAAAGACCGGTAAACTAGCGTACGAATCGTCAGATAAACATAACCGCCGCTCATACACACCTGGAGTACCTTGAAAGTAAGTTACAAATGCGTTGTCACTATAGAACCCTAGAAGGTACATTTGATAAAGATCTAATGAAAACCTTTTTTGACGTGACAACGTCTTATAATTCGATGGAGCCGGCTGCACGCACGAAAAAACATGACTCATGCGGGCGTTACCTCGCTCTGAGGCGTTCCATTTATTATTATGACGTTGTCACGTTCAACTATCGTCAGTAAACCGACTTTACAGACAACCGATTTTTTGCTTTGGATAAAGTACTAGTCTACCTAAAATATCTTTAGAAAGTAAAATCGTCTTTCAATATCTAAAACGGAGTGCCTATAATATTATGACATTACAATATGGAGAGGTCTATTTTATACCTTATTATAAACTTCATAATTTGTGAAAAAAATTTCAGTCTTGATTCTTGAATTTTATGAATTTTCCATTTTACTTTATCAAATGATTTGCTGTTTCTATTGAGAATTGCAAGCATTTATCAGTTGACGCTTCTTTGTTGGTCAGTTTCATCGAATCATTTTCGAAATCGTCTTATAAATCGATGAACGCCGGCTGCACGCACGAAAAATTATCACATTCCGCCTGATCGTCACGTTCCGCCTGAGCCGAGCGTGCAAGCGAGAGCGCAGAACAAGCGATAGAGAGGCACAATCGGCCTAAGCGTTCGGCTTGTGTTGTTGCGTTATCACATAAAATTATCGTCCGTAAACCGACTTCAGAAATCATGAATGCATAAAAACAACATTTAAAATATTATGCATAACAACCAGCTCACCTTCAAACTTCTAATGTCAAACCTTATTGGGCGTTCCAAGGCTTACAATATGCATTTTAATCTTAAGGGTACTTCACGAGTTTTGTACCCAAATTCGTAAATTATATCATTTACATATACCCTAAAAACGGACGAGCGATAAATAAGAAACATTTAAAAATGTTGAAGTCGCTAAGAGCCTGCGAATAAAGAAAACGTTCTGTAGTTTAGTAACCAAATCATAGATGTTATTAAATTAACTAGCTGGTGCCTGCGACTTCGTTTACATAGAACTAACAGAAACGGAACCCTTTTTTGTAAATGGAACCCTAAGATAAAGTACCCTATGTTAGACCTTATAATATCAGCTATCTGTTAGTGAAAGTCCCGTGAAAATCGGTCCAGACGTTTCAGAGATTAGCCGGAACAAACAAACAGACAGATGGATAAAATTATTAAGAAATTATTTTTATTGTTAATACACCGTATATACTTTCATTTTCACTAAGTGAAAAGCTGTTATCTTAATATTACAACAGATGTCAAAAAGCGACATACAGAACTGCATTACTAGGACTGCTTGACACCTTCTCGACTGTCTCGCGCTTATCTTCTTCACCGCAAATTGTCCTAGAAGGTAGCCTGCAAAGCTGCCTTTGAAAAATGTTATTAATTTTTTCAGAAATCTGAGCAAATAACTTTTTTCTACTACCACAACTACTACAGATTATACGCTATACTTTCATTTTCTTGTAAACACAGTCGTAATTAGCTTCCAATATTCCTTTGTTTCCTTACTACGGCCTCTAAGTAATAAGGTTCCCACACTCCTCAGGTAGTGAAGTTCGCCAGGTTATCTAACAAGCAGTTTGCAAATTTAATCAAATTTGAATTAAGATAATATAACGGGGCAATTTCCTCGACTTGTTACAGAAGTTATTAATATCCGCGCTATTTGTCTTGTCCGATTAAAGGTTTATGGTAATAGCTAATATCATGATAAAATTTAATCCGGTTCAAATAAGTTACTCAAAATTAATGTTTCTCCGTAATCCAGAAGCTACTGATTGATTTTACATACAAGTTTATTTAGATTCTAGTCAGTTTCTGTAAAATGACGCTTTCTGACATCTGTGCGAGTGATTTTGTGCAATAGGACGAAATCACATAGTAGAAAATATATATTATACTTACGTATAGAGAAACAGCTTTTATAGAACGAGCCAAATAGAACCAAATTTAAAAATTTTGACGTCCCCTTCAACGCCCCACAATTTTTCCACACAGTCATGGACACACCGGTATGCTTGTAGTAGTACAATCAAATCGAAAGTCTGTTCCTCTTTCTTTAATCTGTGACGAAAGTGTCACTTGCTGTGCGATGGCGATGTGCCAGTATGGTGCTGTGTTGCGATGGTAAAGCTGGCAGTATTGTCAAAGAATACATAATACTAACGTAAAGAATCGTCATTCCACCGATTTACACGAATGACAGCTCGCGGCTGTGTGTGCGTATCTGGGCGAATGCGGAGGCGGGCGGGCGTAAGTTTTTTTCCAGCCAGGACTTTCGTTCACGGGGCTGGCCGCTGGTCATTTCGTGCTTTCACATAATTGCCAGTATATGTTCATAATAAGTATTTATGATATATTTGTCTGACGCGACGTTTGAAATTATTTTGGTGTCATCCTTAGGCTTACGTCAACCTTGCTGACATTCGCCGGTGCTCGGGCTGTCATTTGTGGAGAGTGTCGCCCCTGTGTAATGTGAGATGTCAGATATGCGACAGCTGATCTCGTTAAGTCTAATCTATATATATAAGAAAGTCGTGTAAGTTAAACTATTTATAAATCAAGAATGGCTGAACCGATTTGCCAACACTGGTACCAGTAGGTACCAGTGTTGGATTTGCAGCCTGGCCATCATAATGTCAATCCTACTACTATTATAAATGTTAAAGTGAAAGTTTGTGAGGATGGATGCATGGATGGATGGATGTTTGTTACTCTTTCACGCAAAAACTACTGAACGGATTTCGATAAAATTTGGTATGGTAGTAGTTGAGGCTTTGGATTAAAACGTAGGCTACTTTACGTAGGCTAATTCCAGTGGGATACTATATTTACGCGGGCAAAGCAGCGGGAAAAAGCTAGTTTTTATAAATGCAATTTTTTCTGGAGAAAAATAAACATTTTTTGTTACAAAAAAACTCTAAGCAGTTGTACAAATAAAAAGTCACGCACAACATAAGCTCCATACATTAATTTACATAATGTACCTAATGCGCACGTTTCATTTAAGTGCGGGCGCACACCGACGCGACGTCCTGCGGTGCGGACGTGAGCACTCGCCCAAATTGGGGCGAAGGCCCGCGCCCGGGGCAAACATCGGAGCTGGAATAATTATGCCTGTAAATAAAAACCTCCCGAGATTCCTACATGTAAATGTAGGAATCTCGGGAGGAATAAAGGCTAAGTCAGCAGTTTACATTGACCAAGAATATTGGATGCAAGAACCCTAAGGGTTAATTCACACCGAAACAACACGATAAGCGACGCGGTGCTGCATTTTCTAGATTTTAATTTTGAATAGCCATTTAATTACTTCGTCCCTCGAGAACATGACACGGGATCAGATTGACGTGGTGTGAAAGCGGCCATAGGTATTATTATTAATATACTACTTACTATCTAGGGATTCAGGTATCTTGTAGTGGGGGCTATCGGATTGAGCGATTAAGACCTAAGTGTTCATCAAATTATGAGTCTAATTTCAAATCTCATACTTTAGATTATAAATTGCTGGTTACAGAGTCAATAACACCAATGTTGTCGAATGAATCTGCCTAACATCAGCATAAAAACGAGATAAAAACTTCAAAAAGCAAGCATGTAGGTTATGTTTAATATTATTAAACAATTGCATTTTATTAAAAATAAATTCTAGAAGACAGGAGAACTGTCTGGTCAGCTAGTTATTTATAAATTACCGTCGGTACAGTCCCTGGGTAGTCGTGATAAAACGGTATGCAGTCTCGAATGAAACTCAGCACGCTCTATTACGCCCACGACCCAGTATTAACACGGCTGATTATCTCAATTTTACATGAAAAAAAAATCTTACCTCATTTATATTCCATTAGAGCAGTAAAATGGAAATGTATTTTCATTATAATTAAAAGACATCTTGGTGCATAAGCAATTTTAATTCTTTTTTCAAGCGGTTTGCTAAACGCAAAGCCTCAGGTAAATTTTAGTGGTTTAGTAGTGGTACCTGGGAGACCGAGCTTTGTTTGTCGTTTTAGTAGAACGATAAAATATATAAAAATACCTAAATATATTTAAAAAAAAAAACAAGAAAAAATGAGCATGTCAGGACATGTCTAAGGAGTGTAGTCCGATTTCGCTCAAAATAATTTTCCTTAAGAGTTTTTAGCATGATCTATCAGCATGGAAACTTACAAGTTTCTATCTCCTATAGTTTAGAATTCCGAGGGGAGGGCCAACATTATAAACCACCACATGATGGGATACAATAAAAAAATACTTTTCATCCCCACTTTACATGTACGTAGAGCCACCTCTAAGATGTAATTTTTTTATTATTTTATGATATCGAAACCGAGATCTTTACACAGTCTTTCACTATACCAAATTTCATCCATTTATATCCATAATTACAGGAGATAGATGCGCGAATAGACAAACATACGGACGGACAGAGCGAAACTATAAGGGTTCTTTGAGTATTATGGAATCCTAAAAAGTATCACAAAAATATTCGTCTGACCGGAATTTGAACCCGAGACACCAATTTGCCAACAACGCAAAAGGGCCAGCGCCAACCAAGCCGCCAACCGGATTTGACATTCAGAAATATAAATCACTCGTATCTTATTACGCGACGAAAAAAAACTTAATATATTAACTTAAAAATGCGCAGTTTCCCAAGAATAAGTCCAAGCTAGAACGATTTTTCTTTCACAAAACCCCCTGCCCCCCCCTTTCCGAGATTCCGATTACATAATAGTTATATAAGTTTTGCTCGTTTAAAGTACAAGATTACAACTTGCCAAAAAATACCATGAATCATTCGTGAAATACATTTTTATACTAATTAATTATTTTACTAAGACATTTAGGAGTTCCAGAAGAACGAGTCATTATAATGTTGAGATTATTGTTTTAATGAAATTCTTGAGTGAAAACATTGTAATGTGTTCAACAGGAGAGATTTATGAAAATTATAACAAGGATAAATTGTATGGAGGTAATTAAGCTTTGGGCTTAACCTGCGCGTGATGTGCGGTAAACCTTTGAAGCCGCCTCCTCTAAAACGTTATTAAAAACAATTTCGATTTTCGCTCCACGCACAATCTACATGTAGATTAACATCTAAGCCTTTGAACTTCCAGGAAATTTCAGTATCAGACAGAAATTAATTGAAAAATACTCGAAGGGTCAGCTCACACCGAAACGAGACGATACGATTCAAAATTGAAAAATATTCAATACACAAGAAGATACACGTTAAATTGCAAGAGTTCTATTGTCAAACTTGACCGCTCGCTCGCGCCGCCGCTCTTGCAATGAATCGTGTATCTTTATGTGTACTAAATCAAATTCAAATTTGAATCATCACTCTGACGCTGGCAACAATTTTATTACATTATTATTACAAGGAAGGCTATGACAAAAGAAGAAGAAGAATCACTATTTTAACAATGCAGCGCTGCGTCTCGTATTGTCTCGATTCGGTGTGAACTGACGCTAAGCCTACGTTAAAGAATAAAAAGTTAATAGTTTTCATTCAAATCAATCTCGCTATTTAAAGAGCAGCACCAAAATAACTTATCTTCAAAGTCTTAAAGAAACTTAATAATATTATGATGGTATTTTTCTTTGTAATTTAAGTCTCGCGAAGTAGTTTTCTTTACAAAGCTGAGTACGAAAGATATATAATTACGCTTGTACGTTCAGTAATAGTTCTTTTGTTCTCGTAAGAAGTTAAGAGACATCCTCGACGTTAGAGAGTACCTACTTCTCCATTTACAAGCAATTAGTTCCATGAGAAAAGTATTCTAGTGTTGTCTTTGGTGGTATTTGATATGTGATCAAACACTCTGAAAGATAAGAAAACCGATTCCATTTTCAATCGTTGACGCCCACTACTTCGTTAGCAAAACAAATGTTGTTTTCGTTTGACCTGAACCCTTTTTTTAATTTACAATTTAATTTATTTAAAACTTAATTCCCTCGCAACGGTAGGCATGGAAGAGATTAATGGCATCACACACATAAAATCACAAGGATTTGAATTAAATAAAATACCACATTAAGAGTGATTTATCCTACTATTCATAGCAATCTAAGGATAATCTTTTTATGCGCAATTTTATGTCCAAAAGTCCAAAATATCACAAAGTTTACGAATAAAATTGAATCACAATAACATTTTAGTCCTTTTTTTGAACGGATAATCGGCGAGGTGTCAGGATTTGTTACAGGAGCGGGATGGAACGGCGGATTTGCCGGATAACGGTCAGATATCTGGATATCTTTCTTTTTTTCTAATTTACCTTTTTTATGCGAACAAGTTATGTATATGTCGATATATTTTTATGCGTATATATTTATTATATACTAGATGTAGCCCGAGACTTCGTGCACGCAAAAGTTAATCTCGTAGAAACTGTACAATTTTCAGCAATAAATAGTAGTATATGTCCATTATATATAGGTAGACTACAGTAATGGATGTATACGTATGTACCCTATATTATGTATATATATATATATATATATATATATATATATATATATATATATATATATATATATATATATATATATATATATATATGTATATATACCCTATATATAATATCTGTGCCATTTTTAATCAAAATTGGTCTAGTAGTTTCGAAGCATATTCAATGCAAATAAACAAACGAACTTTCCTCTTTATAATATTAGTATACGGTATTCAGTATAAATAGGTATAGAAAACGTGGCGAAACAAACTATTTTTCCGATGAGACCGGCAAATCGGTAGGACGGATCGCCTGAATGTAAGCGCTTCGGCTGCCCATGAAAATCCATATTATATTGCAGCATTGCACCGAGTACCGTATTACATAAAAAGGCCAATTGAGTTACGATATTCGTTATTTAAAACTCTTAACTTGGCGGGACTCCAAGCCGCGCTCTTCTGGGTAAGCCGGGCGTCACAATAATGTTACTGATATTTAATTAACTTTACCTAACTGTAATTTTTATATCTTTAAATGTTATATTATTTAAAGTCTATGTTACCCGGGTTGTTATTACCAATGAATTGATATATCTTTCATTAAAATCAGATCAGTTGTTTAGGCGCTACAGTGGAACAAACAAACATTACATATGTTTGTGAGCGACCAAGCGCCAGCGCCAACCGAGAACCAAGAATAGTAATAATGCAGTGCAAGCTTAGAAAAAGTTTTACATTTAATTAAAAATGTTTATTATGCAAGGATATAATTAACATAAAATTTTTGTATTAAAGAAATTTTCCTATGGGTTTGAATAAATACATAAATGATGAATAACTAACAATTAATGTAACACACACAACAAATAATTGTTCCTCAACAATACGCATTCCCACTATCGACTTTTTTCTGACATCAGTGTTTGTTTACTTCCCTGTAATAACTAACTATAAGGTATAATAAATTCATTATTATTAATAAATATTAAATAAAAATAATATAAAATTATCCTAATACTATTGTAAATGTGAAAGTTTGTTAGGATGAACGGATGGATGGATGTTTGTTTGTTATTCTTTCACGCAAAAACTACTGAATGGATTTCGACGAAATTTGGTATGGTAGTAATTCAGGCTCTTTATTAAAATATCTAAGGCTACTTTTAATCCCGAAAAAGTACAATATTCCTGTGGGGTTACTATATTTACCGCGCCGGAGCCGCAGGAAAAAAGTAGTTTAAAAAATATCTTAAATATTCTTTTAATGGACCTAAAGCTTTTGTTTCTGCGGTCAAATATCGATTTATAACGAATATGGAATATTTATTACCTACTCCAAGGGCTGAAACACATAATTGCGAATTCGCGCGAATTCGCATTGCATCCGCTAGATTGTATACTAGAGCACATATACGAGCTCGCAGATATTTGCGATGCGATGCGAATAGCCCTAAACAAATAAAAAATAATTTGCCGAGTAACGCACATTCCTTCGAAAAACACAGCTAAAAAAATAATTAGACTAACGTTTGGATCACATTTCTCATCAGAACCCCAATTTTTGTATTTAAATTTAAATTTTTTACTTTTAAAGAATTATAAATGAATCGTGTTGATATCATAAACTGATTTTTGGAGTTTGGACCAATCAAAACGCGTTTGACGTTGGTTTGACATTAACGAACAATCCATTTTGCTGTTTTAACATATTGAGGCTGCAGCCTGCATTGTAACTGTATTATAAGTAAGATTTAATTAGCAAAATCGACCTACAGATAAGAGTTAACACTATCAAGTCAATCACTTTTCGTAATTAAGGCTGTCTATCTCTGTCTGTCACTAGTCGGTTTTTTTTCCATACAAACGCTGTTGGTGATTTATTCTAAAGTCGAAAATTGTAGACCCAAATTTTAGCGTAATATCGATTTGAATTACACTTATCTAGGTCGGTATGTGCTCATATTTCTAAAATTTAAATAAGTTCAGAAGATAACAGCCTCCAAAAAAGATTTTTAGCGCAACTTTGAACGTAAGTAAAAACAAACAAAGAATGAAAATAAAAAAGCAAACACTAACCGACACAGTTTGATTATTCAGCAATTGAGATAACTTTACTTCAGACAAAAATATTATATGTTTATTTTCATTAAAACACCAACCAGCTGAGTGTCGAATTTGAGGACGCCTTTTCTAAAATACTTTACAAAGCACTATAAATATGTGCACTATAGCTTCTCTTCTAAGTATAGATTACTAGCGATTCAAAATATTTTATGGGTATATCCTTTTTTCCCCGATATTAGGTGAAATAACAAGCATATTCCCCGCGCGCCACACTGAGTTCGAGTCGTTGACTAGCGCACTCATAAGGAGGTATCGACGTAATGTTTACTTATTTAAATAATAAAATACTTACGAAATAAACTGAAACAACATTGTAATATAATATTTTCTTTAAAAACAAACAATACAATCGATGAATAATATGTACCTAATTTTTGTGTATAAAATTAATAGGTTGTTGAAAATTTCAAGATACGACCTCCAGTTTCAAGTCGCTAACAAAGTAGTTTAATTTAAGAAAACGGTTAATGGCGCCCTTAAGCCTATTAGCTATATTGCTTTTGATATCAAAATTAAATTGTGAAGCCTTATTAAAATACTGTTTCTAAAGAGGTATTAATATTTATCTTCTATTACTTATTTTGAATAATTTGCCTGTTTTGAATAGTAAGTATAAATTCGATCAAGTGCGGTTCCGTACAAAACGGCAAAAAAACACGTTTTTTTGTATTTTATTCTGTTTTTATTATTTTTTGTTGTAGCGGCAACAGAAATACATCATCTGTAAAAATTGTAAAAGTCTGACTATCACGGTTCATGAGCTACAGCCTGGTGACAGACGGACAGACATAAGGAGTGGAGTCTTAGTAATAGAGTCCCGTTTTTCCCTTTGGGTACGGAACCCTAAAAATGTGCTTGATATTTTATCTCTCTTTGCGAAAATATTTAAAAAATAAAGATAAAAAAGTCCCCGCACGTCTTATGTCAGCAAAGACGCGATTTGAGTAATGAAGTACAGTGCGTTCAGAGTTATTTTACCTCGAAGTTTCTAGGCGAGTGATCCTTATGTCGTCGGTATAAAGGTTAGAGGTAAAATAATTCCAAACGGATGTAGGAAAAATTGGTAGATACGTCACAACATTCTTCTCGTAAAAAATGATCGCAGCAGCTGTCCGTGGCGATTGTGATGAGTCCCATTTATTTCGTTCGCGTTGACGGTAAATATGGCCTGAAAATATTAAAATTAGGGTAATATGAGCCACTTAAGAATCGCGTTTGCAGGCATGCAGTAAGCGTCAGTTCGCACTGAGACGATACGCAACGCGGTGCTGCATTTTTTTTTAAGATAGCGATTCAAAATTGAACTTTATTCACTGCACAATAAGATTCAAATGTCAAAATACACCGCGGCGCAAAGAGCAATGAAACGTGTATTTTTGTTATAAAAAATATAATTTTTTATAAATTGTGAACTGAATAAATTTTAATTTTGAATTGCTATTATTTAATTACAACCGACTTCCAAAGTATAAATGCACAAAAAATTATGAAATAAAACTTATTTTCTAAATAATTTCCCTTTTAAATTCGGCTAAAATTTTAACTATTTCTCTACTCGATCTTCTTAATTTTGAAGTCGGTACCAGCACTTTGAATGTGAGTTCTATAAAATATTGTTTTATCAGGATGTTTTCATTCTCACTCTCTCGGCAAAACAAACTCAATCGTTATTTTATGTCAGTTTTCTGAGAGGCCGTGGTATTTCCCCAAATAAGTATTACCGATCTGTGAACCTACTAAACAATCACCAGTGATGATATTGATTAGATCATTATTATTATTATTATCTATTGTAATAGTCGACGGAAAAAATGTAGCAATAAGCATTAAATAAATATAATATATTATAGTGATGATGATAATCACGAATATAATTTTAGCAATAGAAAAATTTCAAAGACATTGATATCGGTGCACAAAACTCTGATGTGACATAGGCCATCATAATAATATGTTGGTGTTTCTTGTGAAGTTTTTCTTTCTTTCTTCATGTGTCATCACTGCCATGATGATGATGATGATTACCGTAATTGATATAGTGGCATATGCTTGCAGTTCTTTAAAGAACGCCGAAATCCCCAAACATGTATCTATAAGGAGTCAGGAGTTCTGTTCATTACTTTTGGATCCTGGGTATACCTTGGTGCAAAATCTTACTTTTTGGTAGCATGTGCTTGGAGTTCTTCAGAAAAAGTCAAAATCACCATATGTATCAATATAAATTTCGAGGAGTTCCCTCGATTCCTCATGCATCCTATCATCAGGTTACCACTTTGGTGAAAAAGTGACCAATTTTACTTTACATCAAAAAAATATTTTTTTATTTTATATTCTAAGAGGTGTCTGCTTTATTATGTACTATGTTATTTATATTATGATATCAAACTAACATGTCATTGATAATTGTATTGTGACTGCGAGCCATCATTATTATACAAATATGTTATGAGAATACTCTAGCTGCTTATGAGATTCTTGAGTACTTTACTATAAACCGAAAATTTCGGGAAAATGAACCTCTCAGTATGGATATTATTAAAAATGACGCATTGCGTCGTTAACATTTCTATGGTATTTGACACGCATCCATGTTAATGTTCGTTAGTGTATACCGTAAACTGCACAGTGTATGTACAAATTACAATATACACAGTAGGTACATATGTTACTTTCAGCACACGTATATCTGTCGACATAAAACTTCACTTGTTATTGCTATCACGTATTCAATATTTACGCTGCCACAGTGTTTTCTTTGGAAAATGAAAGGTATGATAAAACACAAGTCTTTTGTATGAAAATAAAGAATCAAAATCTTTTTTGCGCAAAGACTATATGGACTCCAAGTCATCTCTTTAGTCTTTAACCTTCCAATTTTTCAAGTTTGAAATGTACGTTAGCTTCTTTTCAATCTCGGAAATTATTTTATAAAATGTATTTTAAAGAAATGTATGAAAGAAGATCGTTTTAATTAATCTTTCTAAGCATCTACTGGATTTAGGGACTGTATTAATAACATTTACCGAAGACTAAGGTCATCATGATCATCACCGACCACTATCGTTTTTGATGCTGGGATGAGTGTCGCCTCAACCTCAAGAGCCTTCGAAAACTGTTAGTCCTATTCTGATAGGACAATTTTAATCACATGTAATTCGAGAATAAATAATTTAACATCTTTATCACCATTATTCATTAGAATATGTAAATTATGTTATTGTACTCACACAACAGCCCTGAAGTACAATACACCCTCGCAGGAAACGCCGACACTTATTGCATTAACGTTTCCGTGTGAGATTAGACGTTTATCTTAGTCATTTGGCTAAATTTAGAAAATAATTGAGTTTAGAGCCTCTTAAATTTCAGTTAGAGCCTCCATTTCTTGTGATATCTGCATCAGCTTTACGTATGCTTTTGAAATGGATATACTTTACTTTTGCTAAATAACCAGGGCGGCTTCAAAAATCTCATTTTTAGAGGCTCACTACATTTATAACTCATCTGCCCTCAATTTTCTCTAAGGTCTTTATTTATTGATTTCATAAGTAATTACACGATTGTTGATTGTAATTAAAACCACGGATTACGGAGAATTCTTTATTTTATATTATTATCTGTAGTACTAAATATCCATTATCCGTGTTTATTTATTAGGCATATCAACAATATAAACACAAACTTACATCATTATCATTTTCGTCCATTATCAGTGTTCATATCAATTAAAGACATGCACAACATTGTTTTATAAAATACAATACAACATTTAGAAAAATCTACAAAGTTAAATAAAGCTATATATTAGATTACAATAATATTAAAACAAATTAAAAAATCTATCAAATTTAAGTCAGTTAAAATGTAAGATTAAGTTGTTAAATAATAATATATACACAATGTATTACTATGTCATAGTTGGGACAGTCATATAATATTAGTACTTATTAGTAGTATAAACACAGAATACAATAATAATACACAAACAATATAAAAAAATTAAAAATCATTGGCATTGAAATGAAAATTATAGAAAGCTAGATTAATAAGATGTCAAGGAATTATAATTACGGTAATCAAATTCGTATTTTTTTTAAATAACATAGTAACTACTATAGAAATACAACATGTCAATAAAAATGTTACTTGAAAATATGCCTTTTATTAAAGTCCATGTAAACGGTTTCGCGTGATTACATTCTACAAATCAACTTACACATTATAAGTAACAACTGCAAGATTCGCACTTAATATAGGTACTTACAAGAAACTTAATGAACTCGAGTTAAGGCTCGAGTTCACCAAAAGTAACTTCACCATTGATTTTGTAACCGGTCGTTTAAAATTTTAAACATGACTTTAAACAAGGAGTCATTTTTTCCTGTTCACCATCGCTTCTTTTTCTCTGATTAGTAAATCGAGACAAAACTGGCCGTTTATGAATAAATGAGTGAGAAATGTAATACTACTAAATAAAAATGTAAGGCTACAACATAAAATGACATTTATGTTTCTGACATTTTGATTTGGTTACGTAAAATTTAACGCTACAAAATGTGAAAGTTGTTGTTTATTGTTTCTTTTGTTCAAAGAGTAATTCATTTTAACTAGGACGTATATTTACGTAGACCTTATGTCAATATAATATCGTGTAGACAATTGTAATGGACCAAATTTTGTTGTTTTCTTGTAATAAATATGGATGAGAAGAAAAAGCGAACAACTAATTTTAGCAACAAAGAAAAGAGTGTGTTATCTGAACTTGTAATGAAATACAAGAATATAATTGAGAATAAACGGACTGACGCCTCTACAAATTCTCAGAAAGTAGCAGGTTGAATACGACTCGCTGAAGAATTTAACTCAAATTCTAATTTATCATCAATTAATCCAAGAATATGAATTGCACTCGATTTGGATAAGCAAAACCGGGTCTTGAATGATACTTCATCGTATACTTCACAGAAATTACGGCGACTTTGAAAAGCCGAGGTCTTCTCGTCATCGCTTCTAACTCGTCCAAATACTCAAGCATGTTGAAATTGTATTCTCCTTCCATTATAACATTAAAAGGCATCATTTTGTTTCAAATAAATAATATATCTTTACTCTTTAATAAAACTATTAAAGTTAAAGCTACTATAGCTGCTATAATCGACGGTTAAACAAGGGTATCGGGCTTGGTTAAGATAATCGGCCGGTTAACTCCTATAACCAGTGTTTAGAACGTGGTGAACAGGATTTTTTACAAAAACGGCCGATTATTTATTTAAACGGTTGATTAAATGTCGGTGAATACGAGCCTTAGTGAGCCACAACTTCCGTATAAGTAATGATATTTTGGACTCTATAACCCACGTTCTGTACCTAACATAGTTTAGGGGAACTATTTTGCTTTCTATGCTACTAATGATTTGTAACTTAGGTAAAGATATTTGGGGTAAAAGCTTTACTTTCTAAAAATTTTACTTTCCGAGTTAAAAGGATATAGATACCCATAGACCATCCCGTTTCTTCCGAAAATAAAAGCTAAGTTTATTATCACTTTGATTGGTACTGTTTTTATACCTTTATTACATCTTGTTCCATTTCAATATTTTTTATCATTTTGACTTGATATCACTAATATTGGTATTCTATTGGTATTCTGATATTTCTTTAATCTATTTCAATTAACATGCACTCGAATATATACAAAAATATGTTTCTTTTTTTAATTATTACATCGAGACCTCTAATAGCTTCATATATTTACTTTTGTGACCCGAAGAATATCTACTGAGATGGCCATCGCTAATGAGGACCGGGTATCGATTTCCTATAACGTCGAAGAGGCTCCACCCGAGTACCTTCTTAATTAGGTATATAATATGCGAGTAAGTAATTTCACTCTGATTATCTCTATATAATGACACCACAGTATCGTAAAGGGTCAGTATTTGCAAATGTAATTAGATCTTATCCACCAAACCTTTAATCTATATCTACATTTTGGGTATTTGTGATGTTTTGTAGGTCGTTCGTTTAATCTTTTTCTGGGATTCGGTTTTCAAATATTTCATAATTAGCTAACCAAATAATTCAAAATTTTACATTGTTGTAGATAATTTTGTTAATATTTTGCAATGTAAAATTTACATGTTTATAAAATTGTAAAATGTGGATATAATTCATTAAATGTGCAATTACGTAGATGCATTGACGAGGCCAATTCTAAAAAGTCTGAACTCATTATTTCATTATATCATAAAGAAGTTACTAGCGTGTAACTAGCAATTACCTAAAATGATTGTGTATTGAATTTAGTTATAAATATAATTAGCTATTTGCTATATAATTAAGGAATGTGCTGTTATGATTTTTTCTGTTTCAAATACAATGTTTAAAAATCCTATCAAAATTAAAAGTTTTAATATGGAACTAAACAGGAGCAACTTTTATAAGTATGCAAATTTAGTTGAGCATAAAATTATAAAAACTAGCGAGCCTTACAGTAGTCGCGTCGCATACGATGTGTAACATTTTATGAAAATATTTCAAAAACACAATGCTAAGTACATAGATGTTAATACACCTAGTCTTGTCATATATACTGAAACCAAGGAAAAAAAAATTTCTATTGCAAATCACATTTATTACTTTTATAGTGTGTTAGTTTAATACATAAATATAAAACAATTTAAAATATAAAAAGCTTATTAGAAGTGGTCTCCATTGGCTACAATACAGTCCTTTAAGCGTTGAGGCCAGTTATCAATAGAAGCACGCACTCTTTCCATGGGAAAATTCTTCACTGCCAATCGTACCGATTGTTTTAGGGACTGCAAATTATCATGGCGTTTAGAGCAAGCCGTACTTTCTAAAACTGACCATAAATCATGATCCAGCGGATTCAGATCGGGACTAGACGACGGCCAGTCTTCCAGTTCGTTTCCAAACAAGACTGCGTAGACCGAGCTTTATGACCCGGCGCCGAGTCTTGCTGGAAGGACCATTCTTGGTTAATGAACATGGTGTTGTTAAGGGGCTTCACTACCTTCTCAAGAATGGTATCTTGATACACTTGTGCCGATGTTTTGATACCTTTTTCACAAAAGTATGGCTCAGTCACTCCTTCATAGCTAATACCCCACCAAACCATCACTGAAGTCGAATAGTAATTGGAAAGCTTCCTTAGAGCTTTGAGCATAAATACGGTCATTTTGTTTGTTTAAATGTTGCTCAATTGTAAAAATTTTCTCATCCGTAATCAAAATTTTTCTGTGACCTCCCTTTGCGTACCGCTTCAGTAGTTGTTTCGATTTTACCACCCTATTCTTTTTCAAGTTATCAATTAAGAAATTACCAGTATGACTCTTATAGGCTGCAAGTCCTAAGTCATCTTTTAAAATACGCGACATGGTTCTAGGTGCTATCTTCATCTCCCGAGATAAAATCTTTTGCTTTCGGACAGGATTTCTTCGAATTCTTTCCCTTACTGCTTTGACCACCATTTTCGTACGAACACTACGTGAACGGCCAGATCTTTTTCTGTCACAAATAGAGGAGGTCTCATTGTATCTATTATTAGCCTGGTACACAAACATTTTACTAATACCAAGTGTATGAAGAGTTTTAATAATTGCTTTTGGCTCCTTACTACTTTGTGTAAGGCAATCACAGCGATTCGGTTCTCTTTATCACCCCGCTCCATTTTAATATTGTACAATGTATTGGCGCCAAAATGAGATAATTCAATTAACAATCATATAAAAATGACAGATTCCAAATTTAAATATAATATTTTGTTTATTTTTAATTGTAACAGTATTTATGGCCAGACTAAGTATTAAAAAGAGGTAGATATGGTATGAGCGCGTAAAAAGTGAAGTCTCGAAACTGCCCGAAGAATTTGGCAGTTTATGGTTAGTATGCGACGAGCCGGTCGACCAGTAGCACTTACTACGCGTCCCGTGCACTTTGCACAAAATGCCATCGTGTGTCTATAAAAGCTATAAAAAATAAAGCCATGACAAAAAAGTTAATAAAAGTCAAGGAATTACATTATTACATTCCACATGTAACTTATTACATTTCTACTATCAGTAAAGTATTATCTTAAAAATAATTTTTTTTACAGTAAATCAAAGTAAGAAAATTCTTGACAGTTTATGACGTAAGAAAAAAGGAAAGCAATGTCAATATATCCTTTTTTGTGAATATAATAAGGATGCATGCATTTCTGCCATAGGTCATAGGCACAGAATCACAGACCGTTCACTTATTTTATTTTATTCCTTGCTTTAAAGATATTTTGATAAGATTGACGAAAACAATTTAATTATATCGTTCAATCAGTTAAATATACATAAACTTTTGAAAATTGTTGAACCACAAAAAAGTGAGTTGTGAGATGTTAAATAACTTAGAACGAATTGAGGGAGTAACAGTAAAGTAACTGCTACTTTTTCAATATATTATAGTAATAGTAGGCATTCACACCATTATTATATGTTCACGCAATAATACAAAATTTGTGTTTATAAACCAGGTTACGATTCCTGTTTGGGACATAAATAAAAAAAACGAAATATGCAGTTTTATCTAAATAATAGTAGGCATTCACGCCATTATTATCTAGATAAATCTTACACAAATTAGATGTCAAACTATGGATTACACAATTAATTGTATGCATGTCGTTAAAGGTTACTATGAACGAATAGAATTTACACGCATTTTGTACCTTCCTTGTCGTCAAATGTTCTATGGCAGAGATTCCAAACTTGAATATACGTGCTTATTTAATAATCCGCTTAATAGGTAGTGACAAACACTAGTCATCTTTTTCTTTGCTATTGAATTAAGCATACCATCCCTTTCATGAATGTTTGTAGTGTGAGTGAAATGTAACAATATTGAAAAATGACAATGTGTGTTGCGGCACTATAAATTTTTCAGTTTTGTAGGGATATAACGTATCCATAGTTATCAATGGCTTAGTACGACATTCTAATATGATAAAAAATAGGGAAATTTTTCAATAAGCAGTGACAGAAATCAACGTTAAATTTAAAAAACGAAATACTGAAATATTTTATTCGAATCTGACGGCCAGCTAATCTGCTTTCGTGACTTCCTGTGACACACTTCCATCCCATTCCACGAAATCACTCCCACAAATTGCAAGAAAGCGAGGGGAAAGATATTACACATCAAAAAATTAAAAACATTTTTCTTGTTTCAGGTGACAACGACTTTTATTACACACCAGAAAGAAACTTTGCTCAAGTTCAACCACCTATATTCCCAAACAGTCGGCCCACCACGTTTCTAGAAAACGGTGACAGCTACAGAGTAGCTTCAGCAGGGCAGCCATTTTATAATGAAGGACACGTACGATTTCCTAGTCCGAGCTATAACCAAAACCCTTCACCGTTCCAGTTACCGACAGGTAGAAGTCAATCTGGAACACAATATTACTTAAATCAACCAGACTTTTCGACGTCGCAACGTCATAGGTTCAGGCCAGCACCTCCTATAAATTATCAATTAGTAAATTCGGCTCCAACAAAGAGACCAGATGATACTTCACAGATACATTCTGTTGCCTATCAGAATGATCCATCAAAACCCGAAACCTTTTTAGGGCAAATTACTTTAAATAACCCAGATATAGACTCTCTTCAGAATGGCCGTTTCCAAAATATACCTTTTACTGGAAATAGTCTTAAGAGCCACGGGCAATCAGGACATATTCCACACGATGATGAGATTGACAATGATGATCAGGAGCTTTATGAGCATCATAAAGTTACGACGTACAATCCTACAAAATTAGTCAACCGACCAAGTGTAAAGCCTTCTAATTCCCGTTTCTCACATTTTGATCCACTTTTACCTGAAGATAAACGAACTCCGCAGAATTTTCCTACACCGAAGAATACTGTTGTAAAAAACTTTAATTTACCTAAGCATATTGCCAATTCATATCATGATGCCTCGACGGAATATAAACCTTTATTGGACCTGGAGCCTTTGCTCGAAGATGACATAAGAGATATAAGTTCCTTTAGAGAATTAATGAAAAACACAAAGGGCTCATTTGATGTAGAGGTAATTAAGTCAAATCAAAGTAAAGTGTACGATGATAGCAAATCTGATGCCAGTTCCATGGGATTAGATAATATCGCTCACGACTCGGCTGTTAAAACACATTCCATAGAAAAATTGTACACACAGAAGCCTCCAGTCATTTTATCAAGTACACAAACAGTCCCTAGTAGTTCTGAAAATAATGATAGTCATGCAGATACTGAGAGTCAGGAAGGAGAAGAGGAAGAGTATGATGGTGAATATTATGATGACGATGAAGAAGAAACACAGACTGCACAAACAACACCTAAAAATACTGAATCAAGTAAAGAGCCAGTAACTGATATTTATGATGAATATGACTCGACAGAAGAGACCGAAAAATCTGAAGAAAGTCCAAAAGTAAACACTACTAGTTCTTATGAAGTCTTGGTTATGGAACCGAACAAAACAATGGTAAAAGATGATAATTTTAAGGGATTCATTGATACAACTGTAATTGATCAACCAGAACAAGGATTAGACAATGATACTGGTGAACCAAGCCAAAAATTCACGTTTTCTAAGGAAGATAAAGAAGATGTTTCGTCGATTGAAACTCCGTCAATTTTAGGTGAAGAGGTGGTTTCGGTAGTCACTACGAAAAGTGTTGTAAATGGAACTATATCAATTCCAAACGTAACCTATTCTCCAACACCAAAATCAAAAACATCTCATTCCAGCAGCTCGCCTCCAACTCATGAAAGTGATGATGGTGTCTCAGTCACAACTGAGAACTGGATAGTAGTTGCCTCAGTACAAACTAGTAGAAGCGTATCGGGCGCCCGTTTCTTACCATTCCCAACGGTTGAACAAGAAGAAAAGAAACAGGTACTTACAGATGAAGATGAAGAAAACGTTACTGAAAATCCAAAGGATGGATCACGTAGTTCATCTTCTACTGAAAATATTAATGATAAATTAGATACTATACAATCGGAGCTGTCAATAGATGTTTTATCTGGTAGTATTGATAATGAAAATAAAAATATTGAATTAATAACTGAAACAACAACAAACCATATGCATGCTTCATCTTCTACGACTCAGGGTCCAGTTAAACTATTTACAGTAAAAAGCACACAATCTACAGCCTTAGCTGAGAGAGCTTCTCCTGATCCTCTGCCTGTAAGTATAAAGAAATTAGCTCCTCGGCTAACAACGTCAACAACACCTAAACCAAGAAAGAAGCCATCATTAGTTACTGTAATGGATGAGCTTCCTTCTGGCCTTCTCCCAGCAGGATATAAGCCAAAATTATCATTCAAGGATAAACGTACTAGCACAACGACACCATCTACTAAAACAACTAGTACGACAACTACAACCACTACTCCATTACCTCTACCTTCAATGGCTAACGTGATTATCAATGGAACCCAAGGACGATCTTCTGGAATAAGTTCCAAAAACAAAGTAATTATTCTTGATGACAAATCGTTGCTGCCAAAAGAATATAAGCCAAGAGAAAAGCCTAAAGAAATTAAAACGCCAAAAATTCAAGATGACGATTTAAGCAAATTTTTACCTCCCGGCTATAAACCACCGACAGAAAATACAGATCCAAAAAATAACACATTAGCCGTAGAAAAGATAGATATCTCAGCACTATTACCTAAAGGTTTCAAGTTAAATAATACGAAAATCGCTGTAGATGTATCAGAAATAATTAGTACAACCTCAAAACCTGTTAAAAATATTTCTAAAATTCCAGCAACTGCTGTTGAAGTAGACATTTCACCTTTACTTCCACCTGATTTTAAACTCAATAATACTGAAGGCACAAAGATTGAAAGTCCTCTAGAGAAGATAAAAATAGCTGATATCTCTAATCTATTGCCACCTGGATACAAGTTGAATAATACTGATGAAACAATTGACACTCCTACAGTGGAAGCAACAACTTCTGCTCCAGGAGGATTTAAATTAGTTTTCCCGTCTCGACCAGGTGGTAAATTGACAAGAAAAAGCACTACTCAGAAATCTAGTATCGGTCCTTCGTCATTAACGCCAAAAATACAGAAAGGATGGCCAACAAGGTAATTTTTTATTCATTAAAAAACTCTTTAAGTTTTGTATAAAGTGTCTTACACCAGCTCATTTACATCAAACAGTAAAATTTAATACTATAGTCTGAATGGACAGACGTGACACATGAGTTCATTGACCCTGCGATGGAAGCTTTAGATGTTTAATAATACTCTAACCCTAAAACTTTTTGAGAATTCCGCGAAAAATTCCGCCAATGAACTTCTGCTTTACGTGTCTTCATTCGGACTACATATATTTGCAAAATAAAAAACGATGTTTCATTTTGTTTTTGTTGTCCAAGTTTATAGAAAAAATATACAAATTGATTCCTATGTCTTTCCGTAACATTCAGAGCCTCAACTGAATTCACTGGATGGCCGTCTCCTTCGACGACACCGTTTTCACTCGAAAAGCTGTTAGAATTGCAAAGAAACGCGACCTCCACTACTCCGTTAGCCGAAATAAATACCGAAGCATCGACTCGCCGTGTTATATCAACGACCACCACGACCCAGTCACCGCCAGCGCCGACTACTCCTGGCGTTTGTCGACAAGAGTGTGACATTGCCGCTACTATCAAATTAGTATCTGGTATATATTATAAATTAATTTCAATATATTTCAGCATTATTTCCATTTAATTTTTTTTTGTGTATGGGAAATAACAATAATGAAAATATATAATTTATATAATGTCATTAATAACATTAAGTACCTACCTTTTAGGAGTAAAATGGATTCCCGAACTACTGGATCAACATACCAAGGAATGGAAAAAGTTAGCAAATGAAGTAAAAGAGGAGGTAAGACAAAAGTAAAAAAAAATATAAAAATTTATAAAAATTGTCGTGTTGATGAATACATTCATAATAATTAATAATTATTTTTTTTAGCTTAATTCTGTCTATTCTAAAAATGATTTACTAAGCAAGTGGTACAAAGGAATTCGTATCGATGGATTTAGCGAAGGCTCTGTACTCGTAGATTACTTCATAGAGCTGAAAAACGTGGAAGAAAAAGTTGACACGTTACAAATTAAAAAACTATTCCATAAATCCCTTCATGAAGCCAAACCTGGTTCTGTCGTGGAGGAAACACCTCAGGAATTCGACCCTGATGCAATGTTGGGTGATCAGCCTGATGAAGACAGAATGAGAAAAAGCGATGAGCAGATGAGGAAAACAATTGATAAATCCGCCGGAAAGTTGGAAATTGGGAAGTTTGTGATGGACCCCGCATACACGGAATTCATTGGTAATATTACTCAAACCATTTTGAATAAATAACATGCAAATTCAATTAAGTACTAGAACAAAGTTTAGTACTTTTTTTAATCTTGTTCCATGCTCTGGGCTAAATTACAAATGTATTTAGCCAATGGAGCTACTGCAAGAGTCAAGCAAGGCTGTCAGCAGAGTAATTTTGATAGTTTCCATTTCTCGAATTTTTTGTAGGTATTTTACAAATATTTGTTTGCTATTCAATTAACAGTTTTGCCGAAACGAGAAGAGCCGACGATAGTAGAACCGGACGAAGAATCGCTACTGCCGCAGTGGGGCATCGCTGTCATTGTTATTGCACTCGCATCTTTGTTGTTCGTGGTGATATTCGGTGTAACTGTGGTACGTATCTTGTACAGAGACAATTTTCACAAAACTATAATTTTATTTTATCATATAATTTTGCACGAGGTAACTTTAATTAATAAGCAAAAACTTAGCTCTCATGAACCATCTCAAACTAATTTATAATTCAAGCAAATTATATACAAAAATAAGATTTGCTTACTAATATAATTACTTTTAATATATAATTACGTATAACCATCCCATTGATTGATAAATTGTCCATTTCACAGTTAGTAAACCGTCAGAAGAGTGCAAAAACGAAACAGCCGATACCGCTCAGCGAAGACATGTTGAGGGAGCTGGACAAGAGCCACATGGGGGGCTTTGACGATGTTCATCCTATTAAGGAACGAGACCTTCCATATCTGCCATCTGGAAAGGTAAGATCCGTTTGAAAAAGGTATTACGAGTGGCATAAAGGTTGTAACGAATTCAAAGGAGCTTTAAATTATTTCCACGTAATTAAATCCACAAAAAGATATATAGACTAAAATTTGGTAAACAAAAATTTCTTCGACCGGGTCTTGAACTTAAGGAAAGATTCCGAAGACCTCGACTAACAACTTTGTTACTTTTCAGCGAATGTCAACTGCATTCATAGAACAGCTGGCATATCCAAACCCCGGAGACTCGTGGCGCTCAGAGTGGACCCCACAGCTGCAGAAGTATATGCAACACTATACTCCTGACTCAGGTCGAGGCTCACAGATATACGGCACAGGAGGAAATGGATATGGGTATGTTTTTTACACGTGAAGTATTTTATTGAAAAACAAACTTGTAGGTGTAAATTTTTATTAGAAACTTAAAATTAATTTAAATTTGTTTAGTACTTAAAATATAGCCTAAAAATAACAGAAATATGTTCTTAACAACCATTGGTGATATTTAATTCGGCAGTTTATCTGAGTATTTTAACAATAAATTAATATTATTTTTTATTAATAATTATAAATGTCAACAGATATGGAGGCTCACAGCTGTACGGGCAGACTGGAGGAGGGTCCCAGGTCTACGGCTACACCGGGGAGTTCCCTCGCTCGCATCACTCCAGACGCCGCTCCGAATACGACAGAGACTTTTAAAACTAACTTATTATATACCACCTTGACAATATCATCTTTTAACCTCAAAATAGTATAGATTTCATTTATCTAGTGTTAGATCTGAAGGCCTCTGTTTAAAGCTGGGTTCATTAATGTTTGTATTGTGCACACCCAGCTTTGAATTATGGTAGGTTGTGAGGGGTTCGCATTTTGCATCACAAGTTTTGATAGACGATAAGAGGCTGAAATTATTTATGTGTTAACATACTTTAGGACTACGAATAGAAGAAAAAGCTCAAGAAAAGGTCTTTCAATCTTGATATCCCTTTATTGATAAGACAAAAAATAAAGGCACTCTTAATAATAGTAAAGAAATTCAGCGTCTTAATCACGTCGAAAGCCAGTGTTTAGGTTTAGTCCGGCCTATAGATGATCGACTACTTAAAGCAATTTTTGATATTAAAATATTTCTTATGACCAAAATAACAAATTATAAAGAATAGTTAATTAGTTTAAGTGGCCTACGACATTTTACTAGTTCAAATCTGAGCTGAAAGTATTAGATTTATGAATTTGATAATTTAACTGATGATGTGCTTTAGTAATCTTTCAAACAATTGGAATAAAATATGATCACTAAGCCGAGTAAGCTTTGATCCATTTGAAGATGAAGTTAGGAATAGTAACACTAGTATAAACATCAACACTTAAAATACATTAGGAAAAGGAAAACTTACTGAAGGATTGTTAAATCGTTATAATAATTTCTTTCAACAATTATTACCTGCCAAAATAGTAACTATGACTGATTGTACGATGTAAATAATTAGTTTAAGTGATTCGTTATAGATGAGATGAATAGAAGAAATTTTATGGATTTCATTAGAAGTTTCCTGCATACCTATATTTGCTCAGACACGTAGTATCGGCATGTGAAGTAAAATTTGTAGTCCCATGAAGCTAGACACACCGGTCAAATGTGATCCAATCTTGTGTGGATCATGTCACCCATTCTAACGTCATATTATTATGACCTAAATTTACAACATGTGACATGTGCTAACCCTAAAAACGATGTCGTGTTCTGCGGTCAAATCCACACTGTCTTGCGAAAGTCACATTAGAAAAATAGAAGTTACGAAGGGATGACGTCACAATCTATGACGTCCGTATGTCGCGGACTGCATAGGGTAGCATTTTTCCTGCGTTGTCTAGCTAGAGTCGTTGTGCCAAAATATGTTAATGTAAATATTGAAATGTAAATTTGGAATTGCGTAAGTGCGAAATTTGTCAATATTTATGTTATACGATATATTTCCGTTTTAATTTTGCAATGATCGTAATTTTAAGGAGCTCAGAGTCCCATATTAAATAAAGTACCTATTCAATGTGAACGATGGAATTAGTGGACTTAGAGATGGTAAAACTCCTAGTATTAAAAGGATGTACCTAACTATAGGACGTAGAACATAATTTTAAAAGTAAAAGAAGGGACAGAAAGTTATTTATTTAAAAATATTGAAATTGTTGAAATTAATAAGGCATGATGCTTGTTCACTGCCAAATCATTGAAAAATGTGCCAACCAATTTATAACCAATTTTTATCTTGTACAACACAAGAGAGAAAGAAACCTTCAAATAAATAGAAAACGTTAACAAATGCATTTCAATTGAATTCAACTCAGCATTAAAACCATTATTTATGAATAAAATTATTATTTGTCTGTTTGTTCGTAACATAGTAAGATTCTGCGGTAGTAACTTGGCACGTACTAGGTAGTTTAAATTATATTAAACAAAATAATATTGCATATTAAACCCTTGTAAAGTGTTTTACTTGTGACGTAGTATTTATACAAGGAAGACGATAATTATAAGAAAACATTGGTGTTTGTCAATTTACTATGAATGAAAACTTGTATTAAACGTTATACTTTGTTTTCGTATAGATATATTTAGTACGTGTATGAGAGTACATTATTGTAAATTACCTATTGTCGTTCATACCCGATGGATGTTGTTTCCAGTAAAATTCTTGTAAATAAAAATTTTTGTACGTGTACTTTAGATTCATAATTTAATTGTTTTGAATATAGCTAGTTACAAATTATAAATATAAGATATTAAAATATAGAAAATTATGTAACTAAAATGTTTTTTTTATTTATTTATCTAAAGGTTCCACGGTCCACGTTTGTTGTCTGGGATATTATTTTATTAAATTAAATATTTATTTATTCTGGTTTTAGTATTTGTTATTAAGGCGGCAATAGAAATATACTATATCATCTGTGAAAATTTCAACTGTATAGCTATCACGGTTCATGAGATACAGCTTGGTTATAGACAAACAGGCTGACAGACGAAAGATCAGCGTAAAACTTTGCCGATCTTGAAAAACAGGACCATTACTGTACTGTACATTACTGATAATATGGTCCCGTTTTTAGCCTTTGGATACGGAACCCTAAAAATGCCTATTTATTTGTATATCGGCGGATAGTGAAAAGTCAATGTGTTCCTAAACTCTAAGAGCATTTTCCCATTATGCGATACGATATCGGATATCGGGCCGATAAATTAAGAAGGAATGAGAGAGGAAGGGATATGTTTTAATGTGAAATATATACCTACCAGTCTAACGTCCGAAATTATAAAGTATCTAAAATCTTAGATTGACTTCAATCTTGACTCTCAAACAAATTGACGTAAATTAACGTGAATTTAATCCTAGGATCGTTAAAATGTATTGAAATCTTGATATCAAATAGCTAAAATGAGATTAAGATGGATAACTAATTTCGGGCAGTAGTCATTATCGGCGCGATATCCGATATCGTATCGCATAATGAGAAAATGCTGATAATGAAAAAGCGCACTTATGCCAAAGACATAAGAGCGTCTCCGGCCTGTTATCGGATATCGGTGCGAGAAGATGTAGCTCGCGCGCGTTCTAACAATAATATGACAGCTACCGAGACGTCAGATATCAGTAATACTGGCATAGATTAGGACACAAGCTAGAAATCTATAAGATTTTTTAAAAAATATTATAGATTTCTAGCTTCATTACTAGATTATACTATACTACTAAGGCGGGTCAATAAGTCCGTGACTTTTTGAATTTCTAACCTCCTTACTGAAAAAGCAACACTACTCCTGTCAACAGGCATCTGTCAGTTGACTCCTATCAAAATTTGAACTTGCTGCGTCAGTTAGTTTGTGTTTTACAGCTATCTTTATCAGACTATCCAGTAACTTAAGGAAACAATGGAAAAAAGTGAATTTCGTGTGCTTATTGAGCATTATTTTTTGCGAAAAAAAACCATTACCGAGACCAAGGCTAAGCTTGATAAATACTATGGGGACTCTGCACCATCGATTTCAATGGTAAAAAAGTGGTTTACTGAATTTCGTTGTGGCCTTACAAGCACTGAAGATGCCGAACGTCCTGGACGCCCAGTTGAGGTCTCTACACCCGAAACAATCGAAAAAATTCATGATATGGTGCTGGCCGACCGAAGATTGGAAGTGCAAGAGATTGTGGAAGCCATAGGCATCTCGCATGGCTCAGTGGTTTCAATTTTGAATGATCACTTGGGCATGAGAAAGCTTTCCGCAAGATGGGTGCCGCGTTTGCTCACAGTCGACCACAAACGCAATCGTGTAACAACTTCACAGGAAGGTTTGGCGTTGTTTAATCACAATATGGAGGAGTTTTTTAACCGTGGACGGAACATGGATCCATCACAACACACCAGAGACCAAACAACAGTCAAAACAGTGTGTTTCTAAGGGTGAATCGGCGCCAAAGAAGGCCAAGGTGGGTTTGTCAGCCAATAAAGTTATGGCGACTGTTTTTTGGGATGCACGTGGGATAATCCACATTGACTATCTTCAAAAGGGAAGAACAATTAATGGGGAATATTATGCCAACTTATTGGACCGCTTCAATGAGGATTTGAAAACAAAACCGACCTCATTTGGCCAAGAAAAAAGTTCTTTTTCACCAAGACAATGCAAGGGTGCACACATGTGCAGTTGCCATGGCAAAAATCCATGAATTGGGCTATGAATTGCTCCCACATCTTGTTCCCAAACCTGAAAAAATGGCTCGGTGGAAAAAGATTTGACTCCAATGATGAAGTCATCTCGCAAACAAAGGCCTATTTTGAGGACCTCAACAAATCATATTTTTTGGAAGGGATAAAAAAATTGGAGAAGCGTTGGACAAAGTGTATAGAGCTCAAGGGGGACTACGTTGAAAAATAAAATGATTTATTTATCAAAAAATCTGGGTTTTATTCCAAAAGTCACGGACTTATTGACCCGCCCTCGTAGATTCACTATAATATGGATGTTGACTAGTGTAGAATTTTACAAATTAATTTTTAAAATTGGTGAATAGAGATCCATAAATCTAAAAGAAATATTTATTTAGGTTGACGCGATTTAAAATTATAATCAAATAAAAATATTGCTCATCTCTTTCTCGCAAAACAATTAGGTAGTTACGTCACAAGCTGCTACCGCCATACATTTTTATGGTTCCGTAATACTCGAGGAACCCGTATAGTTTCACTCTGTCCGTCCGTCTGTCTGTCGTATTATGAATATAACTGAATGAATTTGGGTATAGTTAAAGACTGTACATAGATTTCAATTTTGACATCATAAAATATTAATAATATTACAGTTTATGGGTGGCTCTCCATACATGTGAAGTAGGGATAAAAAATATTTTTTCATTCTATCCTATTGTGTGGAGTATCGTAGAAAAGGTATTTTAAAATAAAGGTAAGGTTTCATACAAGACTTTTTTACAAAGTCATCCATGTTCGAGTAATCAGCCTCCAAAGTAGTTTATGAGTTGGTTTGGCATTTCTAAACTATGAGAGTTAGGAACTTGCAATTTTTCATGCTAATAGATCATGCTAAATACTCTTTAGGAAAACTATTTTTAACGAAACCGGACAGTAACTTTTGAAGTAATTTGAAAAAAAACCTATTGCGCGTTGATAGTTACGGAACCCTCCTTAGACATATCCTGACATGCTCTTGGTTAGGTTATTTAATAACAAATGTATGGCAAGAGCAACTCGTGACAGGACTCGTCACAGGCCGATATATCGTTCTCTTTCTTATTGTAAATTTAAATTGTTTGTATCTTCGTTATTTTGTTAAATATACAAAAATGGGATCTATTTTGTTTACTGTCATGTTGTCTCACATCGAATAAACGAAAAAAAAAAATTTAGGCAACATGCCTATTGCAAACAAAGGATATTTTGAAAAACAAACTAGGAAGCTACTCTACGACTTTGTTAGAATAAAGCAACATTCTACATGCGTGTTTATTGGGGAAACCTAACTATGAAAAAGCCTTAAAAACATAAAATCACCTCGTTTATAATCGTATCAAGGGTTTCATTTTTGTTACAGACACAAAATATATCACTTCTGTGGGTGGAAAAGCAGTTAAAAGTGTATAGTGTATTATGTACGAGTATGGCAAGCTCTTAGCGAGTGTTTTACTGCACTTCGTAAAGTATTAATGGTTCTTCACGAACTTTGGTCGGAAAAACAAGGCACTTTCTCTCTGTTTTTGCCTATGAAAATTCCACGAAGACTTAAATTACTTTTTTATTTATTAAATTATCTTTTATTCCATTCAATCTAGGTTCGTTTGGAACGATAGTTTTAATTTAAATATTTATCATGTCTTCTAAAACAGGCAATAAAAAATAATTTAGAATACTTCTTATTTTGGTTTTACTACGTGTAAGTTTTAAATTATAAAATAAAGGTTTATATATATATATATATATATATATATATATATATATATATATATATATATATACTTTTAGTATAAAAGTTGAAGGCCTTATTTTGGTTTCACTATGTCTTAGTTTTGATATTAAAAGTAAATATACATGCTGTATATATATATATATATATATATATATATATATATATATATATATATATATATATATATATATATATATATATATATATAATATTTGTATATATACTTTTGGTATAACAGTTTAAGGCCTTATTATTTTGATTTTACTACGTCTTAGTTTTGATAGTAAAAGTAAATTTACATGATGAAATGAGACAATGAAGTCTGTATAATAATTACAATACGTTAATTGATCATATACTTAATATCATTTATATATATACTTTATATAAACGTATATATATATATATATATACACATATAAAAATATATATAAATACTTTTAGTACAAAAGTTTAATACCTTCTTATTTTGGTTTTACCACATTTTTGTTTTGATAGTAAAAGTAAATATACATGATGAAATGAGACAATGAAGTCTATATAATCATTACAATACGTTAATTGTTCATATACGTATATAGAATCATTTATACTATCTATATATATAGTTGTATATATACTTTTAGTACAAAAGTTTAAGGCCTTCTTATTTTGGTTTTACTACGTCTTAGTTTTGATAGTAAAAGTAAATATACATGATGAAATGAGACAATGAAGTCTATATAATCATAACAATACGTTAATTATTCATATACTTATATATAATCATTTATATTATCTATATATGTATTTGTATATATACTTTTAGGATAAAAGTTTAAGGCCTTCATATTTTGGTTTTACTATGTCTTAGTTTTGATAGCAAAAGTAAATATATATGCTGAAATGAGACAATGAAGTCTATATAATCATTACAATACGTTAATTGTTCATATACTTATATAGAATCATTTATACTATCTATATAAATATTTTTGTATATATACTTTTGGTATAAAAATTTAAGGCCTTACTTTGGTTTTACTACGTCTTAGCTTTGATAGTAATAGTAAATATACATGATGAAATGAGACAATGAAGTCTACATAATCATTGCAATACGTTAATTGTTCATATACTTAATATCATTTATATGTATACTTTATATATATAAACGTATATATGTCGCAGATTCGAATGGATTAACATCCGCACGGTCGCCATCGGTGTCCGACATATTTAATTTTTATCACTTTAAACACAGTCAGTGCGCACGACCGGCGCAGGCGTTGTTCTCAGAGCAAGTGAAGTCTCGACTAATGAACAAACGCACCACTGACAGTTATAATGACGTTGACAACTGACAAGTTATCATGCTGACAGCTGACAGCTGAAGTCTGTACAGTACTTCCGGTACAATTAATTTTTAAATTATTTATTATCTCTTACACGGCCATTCTGCGCATAAACGCGCTCTCGCGTTTCCCCTTGACGTTTGATGTGCCCAGACGGCAAAGCGTTTATAGCACACACACACACACACACACAGAGCAAAGCGTAAAAGCTTTCATCCAGTTTTAGTTTTAGCGTCTAGCATAGCCTCGGAGCTTATAACATCACCTGCTCGTAACACATAAGCAAAGCGTTGTAGCTTTCAGCATCAACTATGAGTATCAAATATTCTCAAACTCAATTTCACTGCAAAGCGTAGTAGCTTTCAGCAGATCAGAAGGACAAAGCGTCAGACAAGAGCTTTCAGTCCACTTTTCTGTAAAGCGTTGCAGCTTTCAACCCCAAGCTCAACTGCACTGCAAAGCGTGGTAGCTTTCAACACACCACACAGACAAAGCAATCGCTTTCAGTTCTTCCTTCAACAAAGCGTACTCAGCTTTCAGTTCAAATAAAACATTTTATTAATCAGTAACGGACTTACGTCTTTTATTAAGGAATTACCTTACTTGTTACAATTCATAATATTAAACAGAAAGGATAAGATACAATCACGAAACAAAATTCACTACAATGTAGAAAAAAAAAAACTCATTTCAACAAACAATAAACACATTATTGAAACAATCTGTTCTGCAATAATTATTAAATAAAACTAATCCGCTATGAGTGTTACACGATCAAGACATTCTGACAATCCTGGAAGACTAGCTGGATATTTACGTAATCGTTCATGGCACACGTATTGCGCCCGTCCTCCAGATAATGGTTCAACCATGTAGCGCTCATTTGGACAAACCTTGGTAATTTTACACGGGCCGCTAAATTTTTCACATAGCTTATTAATTATTCGGGGGTTCCTCTGAACTAATACTAGATCACCAACAACAAAAGGATGAATAACAGCTTTACTAGAGTCATAACGCTTTTTATCTTTTGACGCTTGCTCGTCCATCCTACACTTAGCCGTTTGTCTTATTTCAGGTAAATCCTTCTCGTTTGTAGCATGGGACTCTACTGAAAGATAGTTTAATTTGGGTGGGGATTTATTAAATCCAAATAATAACTCGAAAGGACTCTTGCCAGTACTTTTAGAAATAGTACAATTTAAAACTAATTGAACTTCACCGATAACTGATTTCCAGGATTTATTTTCATGATTCTCAGCAACGGTACAACAATTAGTTAAAACGGACATTAGACGCTCTACTTGCCCGTTAGCACGGCTGACGCCGCTAGCAATTTCATGGAATTCAATACACAATTCCTTACAAAGATTTTGAAAATCTTGACCTGTGAAGGAGGTGCCTTGATCCGAGATAATGCGTTGCGGTGTTCCGATATCAGCGGCAAAGGGTAACTATCACGTACAGTGTTGGAGTTAAGCTCCCTATAATCGACACAAAGGCGGTCAGACCTGTCCCTTTTCTTTACTAGCAATGCGGGGCTAGAAAAAGGAGAGGAACTTTGATAGACATTTAAATACGTACCCTAAAATTAAAAATTTAAAGCGCCAATCCGTTATGACGCGAACTGATAATGAAATTCCCAAGCGTTCCAGACTAGGCGAGCCACTTACCGAGCGTCGCTGTCATTATTGTAATAAGACCGGCCATTTGAAGCGACATTGTTTACAGTTGCGTAATAAAAATAAGCGTGAGGACCCCGATTCTTGCATGCCAGTCGATAAACCTAGTAATAAGCAAAATGTTACTCAATGTTCTTATTGTCATAAGACTGGACATTCTGAATCTACTTGCTTTACTAAACAGCGCGATGAAAAATCAAAAAATTTTAAAGATTCCAAATTACAGACGAAATCGGTTAACGTTTGTTCATCTTCCAATGACTCTTTGATTAAAACGTGTATTGGTGGCTATAGTTTACTAGCACTCATTGACAGTGGTTCAGAATGTTCATTGATTAAAAAGGAAATAGCTGATTATTTACCCGATAAGAAGGAGGTTTCGTTTACTCGTCTTTCAGGTATTGGTTCGGTGCCATGTTCTTCATTTCGTAAAATGACAACATTTGCTGAGTTTGACGGGTTACATACCGAGGTCGCGTTTGTGATAGTCGATTCACACTTACTACCGTATGACGTAATCTTAGGTAGAGAGATTTTTAAAACCCCTGGATTAATATTTACTCTCAATAGCGATGGCGCTAAAATTATACGCGATGCTAGTGTTAATATGTGCCGAAATTTGAACATGGATGCAGAGGTAGATAAAATTAACACTGACTTGACCGAATCTAACGATATTGATAGGTTGAAGACCGTATTGGCAGTATACAAGAATAATTTTACAAGTAGAAATTCTCAAACTACCGTCAATACAGGTACCACGGAAATTAAACTTAAGAATCCCGATAAAATCGTACAGCGACATCCGTACCGACTAGCCCCTTCCGAACGCACTATTATGCGAGATATTATTGCTGATTTAGAGAGTAAAGGTATAATCCGCGAAAGTTCATCTCCTTTTTCTAGCCCCGCATTGCTAGTAAAGTTTAAGGCCTTCTTATTTTGGTTTTACTACGTCTTAGTTATGATAGTAAAAGTAAATAAACATGATGTAATGAGACACTGAAGTCTATATAATCATTGCAATACGTTAATTGTTCATATACTTATATATAATCATTTATACTACCTATATTTATTTGTATATATACTTTTAGTATAAAAGTTTAAGGCCTTCATATTTTGGTTTTACTATGTCTTAGTTTTGATAGCAAAAGTAAATATATATGCTGAAATGAGACAATGAAGTCTATATAATCATTACAATACGTTAATTGTTCATATACTAAATATCATTTATATATATACTTTATATATATAAACGTATATATATATATATATATATATATATATATACATATAAAAATATATATAAATACTTTTAGTACAAAAGTTTAAGGCCTTCTTATTTTGGTTTTTCTACGTCTTAGTTTTGATAGTAAAAGTAAATATACATGACGAAATGAGACACTGAAGTCTATATAATCATTACAATATGTTAATTGTTCATATACTTATATATAATCATTTATACTATCTATATATATTTGTATATATTCTTTTAGTATAAAAGTTTAAGGCCTTCTTATTTTGGTTTTACTACGTCTTAGTTTTGTAAGAAAAAGTAAATATACATGATGAAATGAGACAATGAAGTCTATATAATCATTACAACAAGTTAATTGTTCATATACTTATATATAATTAATCATTTATACTATCTATATATACATATATTTTTATATATTCTTTTAGGATAAAAGTTTAAGGCCTTTATATTTTATTTTTACAATATCTTAGTTTTGATAGTGAAAGTAAATATATATGCTGAAATGAGCTATGAAGTCTATATAATCATTACAATACGTTAATTGTTCATATACTTATATATAATCATTTATACTATCTTTATATATATATTTGTTTATATACTTTTAGTACAAAAGTTTAAGGCCTTCTTATTTTGGTTTTTCTACGTCTTAGTTTTGATAGTAAAAGTAAATATACATGATGTAATGAGACAATGAAGTCTATATAATCATTATAATACGTTAATTGATCATATACTTAATATCATTTATATATATACTTTATATATATAAACGTATATATTTCATGTCATTTATATAAAGTATATATATAAATGACATTAAGTATATGATCAATTAACGTATTGTAATTATTATATAGACTTCATTGTCTCATTTCATTCGTTTTTAATTCAATCACGTGTATTGTGCAAATATATATATATATATATATATATTATTTATAAGTATATGATCAATTAACGTATTGTAATGATTATATAGACTTCAATATCTCATTTAATCATGTATATTTACTTTTACTATCAAAACTAAGACGTCGTAAAACCAAAATAAGAAGGCCTTAAACTTTTATGCTAAAAGTATATATATATATATATATATATAAATGATTATATATATATATATATGTATTTGATCAATTAGCGTATTGTAATCTACTATATAAAAATAAGTCGGGTTTTCCTTCCTGACGCTAAACTCCAGAACGCACAAACCGATTTCCACGGTTTTGCATTCGTTGGAAAGGTCTCGGGCTCCGTGAGGTTTATAGGAAAGAAAATTCCGGAAAAATTTCAACAGAAACGCGGAAAATCTTTTTTCACATACAGCGCCATCTCTAATACATAGCATGTACTACAAACCAATATTTTAAGTAGATGGCGCCGGTGCGTGATACATTGTTTGACAGCTACTTTTTTCACATACAGTGCCATCTCTAATACATTGCATGTACTACAAACCAATATTTTAAGTAGATGGTGCCGGTGCGTGATACATTGTTTGACAGCTACTCATATACGACGACGACGACTATATATATATTGCAATGCCTTAAAGTTCAAAAGAGAAACGGCTGGATTGTGCTGCGCAAGTGGAAAAGTCTTCGATGGAAGTGATCCCGATTCCAGCCATTTTCTTCAACACATCCTTGAATACAATAACTGCTTTCGCATGACTTCCTTTGGAGCTAATATCATTCGAGAAGGCGGCTTCATGCCGACTTGCAAGGTAAAAGATACAACACACATAACCAATCACTCACACCAACACAATGAATTGCAACACATAACAACTACATATACACCACACACTACACCATCACACGATCAGAAGTTACACCGTATTCTTCAACAAATGATTGTTTGAAATTACAGATACAAGGACAAATATATCATTTGCATGGTTCAATGGTGCCAACACCAGATGAACCGCATCAATTTCTGCAAATATATTTCATTTCGTCGATGGTGGATCAGCTGAATGTGCGTTTAAGTAGATGGTGCCGGTGCGTGATACATTGTTTGACAGCTACTCATTGTTCTCTGCTCAGTTAATTTCATGTGACAAACCGGTATTGTGTTCACTGTGAAATTGTGAAAAAAAAGTAAAAAAAATAAGTTATTCGTTTCCTAACATTTCAATTGGAAACGATCAAATCAATCACGTGTATTGTGCAAATTTTTATTCAATTTCAACAGCAGGCATTTGCCTTTAAGGTGGTAAGTTGAACTGTGTAAATTATGTGGATTGTGCATTTGAGGTTAAATTCACCACTCTGTCCATAGTCCAAAATGCCTAGAGAACGACGTGCGAACATCGGCCGCCGCACAAGACATGCAAGCCAGCAACAAGTGTATTCACAGAACTTAAGCGAAGAAAGACAAAATATAATAAGAGAAAATGCCCGATTGAGACAACGCGTGAGCACACGAAGATCATTGGCATCATACAATCGCTTGGCATTCCAATATGATCCCACTGCGAACTAGTGATAATGAAAATTTAGATATTGGACCAATGACGACTATATATATATTGCAATGCCTTAAAGTTCAAAAGAGAAACGGCTGGATTGTGCTGCGCAAGTGGAAAAGTCTTCGATGGAAGTGATCCCGATTCCAGCCATTTTCTTCAACACATCCTTGAATACAATAACTGCTTTCGCATGACTTCCTTTGGAGCTAATATCATTCGAGAAGGCGGCTTCATGCCGACTTGCAAGGTAAAAGATACAACACACATAACCAATCACTCACACCAACACAATGAATTGCAACACATAACAACTACATATACACCACACACTACACCATCACACGATCAGAAGTTACACCGTATTCTTCAACAAATGATTGTTTGAAATTACAGATACAAGGACAAATATATCATTTGCATGGTTCAATGGTGCCAACACCAGATGAACCGCATCAATTTCTGCAAATATATTTCATTTCGTCGATGGTGGATCAGCTGAATGTGCGATGCAATATACAGGGAACACAACAGTTAAAGAGACGAATTATTGAACAGTTGCAAGCATTTTTTCACACTAATAATGCTGTGGTTAATATGTTCAAAACAGCATTGGAACGAATGCCATCGGATACGCACAAATTTGTCATAAGAGCAGATTGTACCCCAACAGGGGAACATGTGCGAAGATTTAATGCACCCACCGTTAATGATGTTGCTGCAATTATTGTTTGCGATCCAACTAAATCGCGAGACATTGTCATTCAGCGAAGAAGCAATATCATGTATCGTGTAAACGAGACACATCGTTTGTACGATGCGTTACAATATCCAATCATTTATTGGCAAGGGCAAGACGGATACGACATCGCGTTGAAGATGGTCGATCCAATTACAGGTACAATATTCATACACTAATTATTGCTATTGTTGCTATTATTGGTTTACATTAACAATTCATTCAATTTTGCATTTTCAGGCGTATCAACGAATAAAAATCTAAGCGCAATGAATCACTATGCGTATCGTATGATGATTCGTACGAAATTGCGTCGGAAAATGCGAATGACGAAATCAGAAACTTCCAAATGGGCAGATACGTCAGTACTAATGAAGCACTGTGGCGATTATTGTCATTACAAATTCATGAAAGATATCCCACAGTTGTACATTTAGCAGTGCATTTGGAAAATGGCCAAAGAGTTTACTTCACTGAGGCTAATGCGGCACAACGAGCTGAGAGACCACCATCGACAACATTGACTAGCTTCTTTGCAATGTGTGAAGCAGATCCATTCGCAGCGACGCTGATATACGTTGAAATACCCAAGTATTACACTTGGAATCAATCAACAAAGAAATTCCAACGTCGCAAACAAGGAACCCCAGCTCCAGATTGGCCACAGGTGTTTTCCACTGATGTGTGTTTTTCACTACTGTTGATCCTAGAAATGATGAATGTTTTTATTTGCGACTGCTGTTGGTAAATGTACGTGGACCAAAATCATTTGCGCATTTGCAAACTGTGAATGGCCACCAATGCCAAACATATCGAGAAGCATGTCAACTATTGGGTTTGCTGGAGAACGATTCTCATTAGGATTTAACACTTGCGGATTCAGTTGTTTCATCAAATGCGTACCAAATACGAACGCTGTTTGCAATTATCATCACCACATGTTTTCCTTCACAACCAATTCAGTTATGGAACAAATACAAAGACGACATATGTGAAGATATCTTGCATCGCTTGCGCATTCAAACGAATAATCCTGACATCCAAATAACCGATGAAATCTACAATGAAGGATTGATTCTGATTGAGGATCAATGCTTGATTATTGCAAACAAGCTTCTGATTGAAGTAGGAATGATTGCGCCAAATCGATCGATGCACGATGCATTCAACCAAGAATTAAATCGAGAGCTGCAATACAATGTTGATACATTGCAGGAATTCGTTCGAAATAATGTGCCGTTGCTGAATGAACAGCAAAAACAAGTATACGAAACATTAATGCAAGCGGTGGACAATAATACTGGTGGTCTATTCTTCCTGGACGCACCTGGAGGAGCAGGGAAAACATTTGTCATTTCATTGATTTTGGCCACTATTCGATCAAGATGTGACATAGATTTGGCGTTAGCATCATCTGGAATTGCGGCGACTCTTCTAGATGGCGGTCGTACTGCACATTCTGCGCTTAAGTTGCCACTCAATTTAAACACAATTGATACTCCAACATGCAATATTTCCCGATCCAGTGCAATGGGAAAATTGTTGATGCAATGCAAGCTCATTGTTTGGGATGAGTGCACAATGGCACATAAGAAATCACTTTAAGCACTTAACTTCACACTGAAGGATCTTCGGCGAAATAACAAAATCTTTGGCGGCTTGATGATATTGTTGGCAGGCGATTTCAGGCAGACGTTGCCAGTAATTCCCCGTGGAACGCCTGCAGATGAATTGAATGCTCGCCTGAAGGCATCACCTTTATGGAATAACGTAAAAACATTATCGCTAACCACTAATATGAGAGTTCAACTTCAAAATGATCAAAGTGCTGCACAATTTTCCAAACAATTGTTAGCTGTTGGAAATGGAAAAATCCCAGTTGATGCGACATCTGGATTAATTACTCTTACCAACGACTTTTGGCGATTTGTAGACCCTCAATTAGCTCTTATTTGTTACATATATCAACAGTAAGATGTAACTGTCAATGTCATTATTGACATTGACAGATGTCATAAGTAAAGCCTATCGAGTTTTTTTTTAGTTGGCCAAAAGGCTATACATAGTGTAGACGTATATATTGTGTTAAGCATATCTCATTACATATTGTAATACGTTTTTGTGGTAAGCACCAATAAAGGAGAGTATAAGAATTGCTGCTGTATTATTATCATCACCACACGAGCGCAAGAAGGACTTACAATCAAGAGGACATAGGCCGATACATTATTGAAAATGTTTTCCCAAACATTAGTGAGAATTATCAGAATTATGCTTGGTTAAGTCAACGAGCAATTCTTGCCGCAAAGAATAATGATGTACACGCACTGAATTTCACCATTCAATCAAAACTTGCTGGCAATTTGGTGACATACAAATCCGTTGATTCCATAACAAATCCCGATGATGTAGTAAATTATCCAACGGAGTTTCTGAACTCTCTGGAGTTACCAGGAATTCCACCACATAACTTGCAACTCAAAGTTGGTACAGTTATTATGATATTGCGTAATTTGAATCCACCGCGACTTTGCAACGGTACTCGACTTTCGGTAAAAAGACTTATGCCTAATTTGATTGAGGCAACCATTATTAACGGAAAGTACGCAGGTGAAAATGTATGTATTCCTCGAATACCAATGATTCCGACTGATCTTCCGTTTGACTTCAAACGATTGCAATTTCCAGTTCGCCTTGCGTTCGCAATGACAATTAACAAGTCGCAAGGCCAATCTCTTAGTGTTTGCGGGATAGATTTAGAAAATCATTGTTTTTCACATGGGTAGTTATACGTTGCGTGTTCATGAGTTGGGAAACCATCCGCTTTTTTACCAAAGAGCACTTCAATGAAACGGATAATTTGCGGACACGTATAACGCTTCGATTCAGTATTTACTTTGGATTCACTTTCATTTACTTAGAGAAGTTCAACTAAATAATACTTCATTTTTGTAATCGAAATGAATTCATTACTGTTGTGAATTGAAATAAAATTTTTCCTTTTCAAATATAAAACAAAAAAAAAATTTCTTCTTCTTTAAATCACCAAACGAAATGTTACATAAAACGGAGCCATCTGGTGGCGAAACGGAGTTTGGGTTAGCTAGTGATTACTAAAAGTATATACTTTTAGTACAAAAGTTTAGGGCCTTCTTATTTTGGTTTTACCACATCTTTGTTTTGATAGTAAAAGTAAATATACATGATGAAATGAGACAATGAAGTCTATATAATCATTACAATACGTAAATTGTTCATATACTTATATAGAATCATTTATACTATCTATAAATATTTGTATATATACTTTTAGTATAAAAGTTTAAGGCCTTCTTATTTTGGTTTTACTACGTCTTAGTTTTGATAGTAAAAGTAAATATACATGATGTAATGAGACACTGAAGTCTATATAATCATTGCAATACGTTAATTGTTCATACACTTATATATAATCATTTATACTATATATATATATTTGTATATATACTTTTATTATTAAAGTTTAAGGCCTTCATATTTTGGTTATACTAAGTCTTAGTTTTGATAGTAAAAGTAAATTTACATGATGAAATTAGACAATGAAGTCTATATAATAATTACAATACGTTAATTGATCATATACTTAATATCATTTATATATATACTTTATATAAATAAACGTATATATATATATATATATATATATATATATATATACACATATAAAAATAAATATAAATACTTTTAGTACAAAAGTTTAAGGCCTTCTTATTTTGGTTTTTCTACGTCTTAGATTTGATAGTAAAAGTAAATATACATGACGAAATGAGACACTGAAGTCTATATAATATATATTTTATATATATTATATATTATATTTTATAATATATATATTTTATATATTATATATGATATATGTATATATGTGTATGATCAATTAACGTATTGTAATGATTACTAAAGGTTACAATTATCGTATTGTAAAATTATACAGACTTCATTGTCTCATTTCATCATGTATATTTACTTTTACTATCAAAACAAAGATGTGGTAAAACCAAAGTAAGAAGGCCCTAAACTTTTGTGCTAAAAGTATATACCTTTAGTAATCATTACAATACGTTAATTGATCATTCACATATATACATATATCATATATAATATATAAAATATATATATTATAAAATATAATATATAATATATATAAAATATATATTATATAGACTTCAGTGTCTCATTTCGTCATGTATATTTACTTTTACTATCAAAACTAAGACGTAGAAAAACCAAAATAAGAAGGCCTTAAACTTTTGTACTAAAAGTTTTTATATATATTTTTATATGTGTATATATACGTTTATATCTAAAAAGTATATATATAAATGATATTAAGTATATGATCAATTAACGTATTGTAAAATTATACAGACTTCATTGTCTCATTTCATCATGTATATTTACTTTTACTATCAAAACAAAGATGTGGTAAAACCATAATAAGAAGGCCCTAAACTTTTGTGCTAAAAGTATATACCTTTAGTAATCACTACAATACGTTAATTGATCATACACATATATACATATATCATATATAATATATAAAATATATATATTATAAAATATAATATATAATATATATAAAATATATATTATATAGACTTCAGTGTCTCATTTCGTCATGTATATTTACTTTTACTATCAAAACTAAGACGTAGAAAAACCAAAATAAGTCCTTAAACTTTTGTACTAAAAGTATTTATATATATTTTTATATGTGTATATATATATATATATATATATATATATATATATATATATATATATATATACGTTTATACATAAAAAGTATATATAAATGATATTAAGTGTATGATCAATTAACGTATTGTTAAATTATATAGACTTCATTGCCTCATTTCATCGTGTAAATTTACTTTTACTATCAAAACTAAGACGTAGTAAAACCAAAATATGAAGGCCGTAAACTTTTATACTAAAAGTATATATACAAATATATATACAGATATTATAAATGATTATATATAAGTATATGAACAATTAACGTATTGTATATATATATATATATATATATAAATTTATGATTATATATAAGTATATGAACAATTAACGTATTGCAATCATTTGAATGATTAAAATAAGATGGCCTTAAGCTTTAATACTAAAAGTATATATACAAATATATATAGATAGTATAAATGATTATATATAAGTCTATGAACAATTAACGTATTGCAATGTTTATATAGACTTCATTGTCTCATTTCATCATGTATATTTACTTTTACTATCAAAACTAAGACGTAGTAAAACCAAAATAAGAAGGCCTTAAACTTTTGTACTAAAAGTATTTTTATATATTTTTATATGCGTATATATATAAATGATATTAAGTATATGATCAATTATCGTATTGTAATGATTATGTAGACTTCATTGTCTCATTTCATCATGGAAATTTACTTTTACTATCAAAACTTAGACGTAGTAAAACCAAAATAAGAAGGCATTAAACTTATGTACTATAAGTATTTATATATATTTTTATAGGCGTATATATATATATATATATATATATATATATATATATATATATATATATATATATATATATATATATATATATATATATATATATATATATATATATATATATATATATTTATATATATACGCCTATAAAAATATATATAAATACTTATAGTACATAAGTTTAATGCCTTCTTATTTTGGTTTTACTACGTCTAAGTTTTGATAGTAAAAGTAAATTTCCATGATGAAATGAGACAATGAAGTCTACATAATCATTACAATACGATAATTGATCATATACTTAATATCATTTATATATATACGCATATAAAAATATATAAAAATACTTTTATATATATATATATATATATATATATATATATATATATATATATATATATATATATATATATATATTTATATATATACGCCTATAAAAATATATATAAATACTTATAGTACATAAGTTTAATGCCTTCTTATTTTGGTTTTACTACGTCTAAGTTTTGATAGTAAAAGTAAATTTCCATGATGAAATGAGACAATGAAGTCTACATAATCATTACAATACGATAATTGATCATATACTTAATATCATTTATATATATACGCATATAAAAATATATAAAAATACTTTTAGTACAAAAGTTTAAGGCCTTCTTATTTTGGTTTTACTACGTCTTAGTTTTGATAGTAAAAGTAAATATACATGATGAAATGAGACAATGAAGTCTATATAAACATTGCAATACGTTAATTGTTCATAGACTTATATATAATCATTTATACTATCTATATATATTTGTATATATACTTTTAGTATTAAAGCTTAAGGCCATCTTATTTTAATCATTCAAATGATTGCAATACGTTAATTGTTCATATACTTATATATAATCATAAATTTATATATATATATATATATATACAATACGTTAATTGTTCATATACTTATATATAATCATTTATAATATCTGTATATATATTTGTATATATACTTTTAGTATAAAAGTTTACGGCCTTCATATTTTGGTTTTACTACGTCTTAGTTTTGATAGTAAAAGTAAATTTACACGATGAAATGAGGCAATGAAGTCTATATAATTTAACAATACGTTAATTGATCATACACTTAATATCATTTATATATACTTTTTATGTATAAACGTATATATATATATATATATATATATACACATATAAAAATATATATAAATACTTTTAGTACAAAAGTTTAAGGCCTTATTTTGGTTTTTCTACGTCTTAGTTTTGATAGTAAAAGTAAATATACATGACGAAATGAGACACTGCAGTCTATATAATATATATTTTATATATATTATATATTATATTTTATAATATATATATTTTATATATTATATATGATATATGTATATATGTGTATGATCAATTAACGTATTGTAGTGATTACTAAAGGTATATACTTTTAGCACAAAAGTTTAGGGCCTTCTTATTTTGGTTTTACCACATCTTTGTTTTGATAGTAAAAGTAAATATACATGATGAAATGAGACAATGAAGTCTGTATAATTTTACAATACGTTAATTGATCATATACTTAATATCATTTATATATATACTTTTTAGATATAAACGTATATATACACATATAAAAATATATATAAAAACTTTTAGTACAAAAGTTTAAGGCCTTCTTATTTTGGTTTTTCTACGTCTTAGTTTTGATAGTAAAAGTAAATATACATGACGAAATGAGACACTGAAGTCTATATAATATATATTTTATATATATTATATATTATATTTTATAATATATATATTTTATATATTATATATGATATATGTATATATGTGAATGATCAATTAACGTATTGTAATGATTACTAAAGGTATATACTTTTAGCACAAAAGTTTAGGGCCTTCTTACTTTGGTTTTACCACATCTTTGTTTTGATAGTAAAAGTAAATATACATGATGAAATGAGACAATGAAGTCTGTATAATTTTACAATACGATAATTGTAACCTTTAGTAATCATTACAATACGTTAATTGATCATACACATATATACATATATCATATATAATATATAAAATATATATATTATAAAATATAATATATAATATATATAAAATATATATTATATAGACTTCAGTGTCTCATTTCGTCATGTATATTTACTTTTACTATCAAATCTAAGACGTAGAAAAACCAAAATAAGAAGGCCTTAAACTTTTGTACTAAAAGTATTTATATTTATTTTTATATGTGTATATATATATATATATATATATATACGTTTATTTATATAAAGTATATATATAAATGATATTAAGTATATGATCAATTAACGTATTGTAATTATTATATAGACTTCATTGTCTAATTTCATCATGTAAATTTACTTTTACTATCAAAACTAAGACTTAGTATAACCAAAATAAGAAGGCCTTAAACTTTTGTACTAAAAGTTTTTATATATATTTTTATATGTGTATATATACGTTTATATCTAAAAAGTATATATATAAATGATATTAAGTATATGATCAATTAACGTATATATATATATATATATATATATATATATATATATATATATAATATATGTGTGTGTATGTATATATATATATAAAATATATTTATAATATTTATGATTATATATAAGTATATGAACAATTAACGTACTGCAATGATAATATAAACTTTATTGACTCATTTCGTCATGTATATTTACTTTTAGTATCTTACTTTTGTACTAAAAGTATTTATATATATTTTTATATGTGTATATATTTATACGTTTATTGATATAAAGTATATATATATATATATATATATATATATATATTATAATGTATGGTTTTACCACATCATGAAAGTAAATATACATGACGAAATGAGACACTGAAGTCTATATAATCATTGCAATACGTTAATTGTTTATATACTTATATATAATCATTTATACTATCTATATATATATATTTGTATATATACTTTTAGTATAAAAGTTTAAGGCCTTCTTATTTTGGTTTTACTACGTCTTAGTTTTGATAGTAAAAGTAAATATACATGATAAAATGAGACAATGAAGTCTATGTAATTTTACAATACGTTAATTGATCATATACTTAATATCATTTATATATATACTTTATATATATGAACGTATATATGTATACACATATAAAAATATATAAAAATACTTTTAGTACAAAAGTTTAAAGCCTTCGTATTTTGGTTTTACTACGTCTTAGTTTTGATAGTAAAAGTAAATATACATGATGAAATGAGACAATGAAGTCTATATAATCATTGCAATACGTTAATTGTTCATATACTTATATATAATAATTTATACAATCTATATATATTTGTATATATACTTTTAGTATAAAAGTTTAAGGCCTTCTTATTTTGGTTTTACTACGTCTTAGTTTTGATAGTAAAAGTAAATTTACATGATGAAATGAGACAATGAAGGCTACATAATCATTACAATACGTTAATTGATCATATACTTAATATCATTTATATATTTACTTTATATATCTATAAACGTATATATGTATACACATATAAAAATATATATAAATACTTTTAGTACAAAAGTTTAATGCCTTCTTATTTTGGTTTTACTACGTCTAAGTTTTGATAGTTAAAGTAAATATACATGATGAAATGAGACAATGAAGTCTATATAAACATTGCAATACGTTAATTGTTCATACACTTATATATAATCATTTATACTATCTATATATATTTGTATATATACTTTTAGTATAAAAGTTTAAGGCCATCTTATTTTAATCATCATATGTGTATGATCAATTAACGTATTGTAATGATTACTAAAGGTATATACTTTTAGTACAAAAGTTTAGGGCCTTCTTATTTTGGTTTTACCACATCTTTGTTTTGATAGTAAAAGTAAATATACATGATGAAATGAGACAATGAAGTCTATATAATTTTACAATACGTTAATTGATCATATACTTAATATCATTTATATATATACTTTTTATATATAAACGTATATAAATATAAATATTTATATATATATATATACACATATAAAAATATATATAAATACTTTTAGTACAAAACCATATATATATATATATACAATAAGTTAATTGTTCATATACTTATATATAATCATTTATAATATCTATATATATATTTGTATATACTTAATATCATTTATATATATACGCATATAAAAATATATAAAAATACTTTTAGTACAAAAGTTTAAGGCCTTCTTATTTTGGTTTTACTACGTCTTAGTTTTGATAGTAAAAGTAAATATACATGATGAAATGAGACAATGAAGTCTATATAAACATTGCAATACGTTAATTGTTCATATACTTATATATAATCATTTATACAATCTATAAATATTTGTATATATACTTTTAGTATAAAAGTTTAAGGCCTTCTTATTTTGGTTTTACTACGTCTTAGTTTTGATAGTAAAAGTAAATAAACATGATGAAATGAGACAATGAAGTCTACATAATCATAACAATACGTTAATTGATCATATACTTAATATCATTTATATATAAACTTTATATATATAAACGTATATATATATATACACATATAAAAATATATATAAATACTTTTAGTACAAAAGTTTGATGCCTTCTTATTTTTGTTTTACTACGTCTTAGTTTTGATAGTAAAAGTAAATAAACATGATGAAATGAGACAATGAAGTCTACATAATCATAACAATACGTTAATTGATGATATACTTAATATCATTTATATATATTCTTTATATATATAAACGTATATATATATACACATATAAAAATATATATAAATACTTTTAGTACAAAAGTTTGATGCCTTCTTATTTTGGTTTTACTACGTCTTAGTTTTGATAGTAAAAGTAAATTTACATGATGAAATGAGACAATGAAGTCTATATTATCATTGCAGTACGTTAATTGTTCATATACCTATATATAATCATTCATACTATCTATATATATATATTTTTTCATCATGTAAATTTACTTTTACTATCAAAACTAAGACATAGTAAAACCAAAATAAGAAGGCCTTATTATATATATATATATATATATATATATATATATATATATATATATATATATATACTTTTAGTACAAAAGTTTAAGGCCTTCTTATTTTGGTTTTACTACGTCTTAGTTTTGATAGTAAAAGTAAATATACATAATGAAATGAGACAATGAAGTCTACATAATCATTACAATACGTTAATTGATCATATACTTAATATCATTTATATATATATATATACTTTATATATATATATAAACGTATATATATATATATACATATATAAAAATATATATAAATATTTTAGTACAAAAGTTTGATGCCTTCTTATTTTTGTTTTACTACGTCTTAGTTTTGATAGTAAAAGTAAATTTACATGATGAAATGAGACAATGAAGTCTACATAATCATTACAATACGTTAATTGATCATATACTTAATATCATTTATACAAATATATTTTATATATATACGCATATAAAAATATATATAAATACTTTTAGTACAAAAGTTTAATGCCTTCTTATTTTGGTTTTACTACGTCTAAGTTTTGATAGTAAAAGTAAATTTCCATGATGAAATGAGACAATGAAGTCTATACAAACATTGCAATACGTTAATTGTTCATACACTTATATA
>OY751440.1:13464744-13472244 GCA_963565745.1 Phengaris arion | reverse complement strand
TTGTTTAAAAATAACTAGAGTAAATCGCAATTTAAACTAACGGGGCCTTAATTCATAAGACTCAATTTGCGAAAACTTAAATCAAGTACAAGCCAATTTGTCATAATTGCTTTCGGTATGTTCACTAACACTACACGTGGGAGCTAGTAGTCTGTCTCTCTCTTACCAGTCACGATACTATCTCTTGTCTCTTTTGTTGAATTTGGACAATAGCCGTACATAGCAGGTAGAAAAAGGGGTGTTATTTCTCTGTGCAGTAGTAATTCTATGAAATCTTATATGTTTTTAATTAGTAAGCTTTTTAGTAGAACATGAAATTATTATTAAAACACTATGATAATAATTTAAATTTGAATTTATTTCCAAAATTTATTTTATAACAATTGTTCGAATTGGTGCCCTTGACTTCTTATGCATGCTCGGCACCGTTTTAAAATTTCCACTGCTGTTGTTTGAAATATCATTTCGGCTTTCATTTTTTCGAATGCTTCATTTATTCTAATTATTAACTGCTCTCGACTGGGCACCACGGTTGCGTACACTAGCTCTTTGGCTCTACCCCAGACGTAAAAGTCTATTGGGGTAAGGTCGGGCGACCTTGGTGGCCAAGGAATTGGACCACCCCGACCGATCCACGAGTTCGGGAACACATTATTAAGGTATTCCCTCACAGCTATGCTCCAATGGGCTGGGCAGCCACTTTACACTGAATCTTCTTTGAAATTTTCTCGGTCTCGTCACTCGTGGATTTTGGTTTTTGGGTGCCCAGTAATGGAGATTATGGTAATTTGAAATACCTTCCTTATCAAATTTTGATTCATCTGTCCACAGAATACTTCTTAAAAAGTTTTCGTCTTCCACGTCTGTGTGTAGTAGATGTCGACAAAATTCTACGCGTCTACCAAAATCATTATCTTGAAGATCTGAAAACGAAGAAAAAAGGCTTGAGAATTTAAAATAAGGAAGACTAGATCTAGGCTTTGGTACATATTCAGTCTCTTTACGGAATTAAGAAAAATCTATTGTATCCATACCTTGCACGGGAGTGTAATGGAAAGCATGTTGCCGATTTTCCCGGAGAACTGCCCACACTTTCCATATGCCAAGGCCCAGCATTGCAGCTACCTCTCTTATACTTTTATTAGGGTTATTATTAAATTCTTCTAATACACGTTCGTCTGTAGCAACATGATGTTGTCGTACATTCACCCTCAGTTCTTGATAACGCAAATTACCCGTTTCTCTAAGTCGTCGGTATGTAGTAGCAAAAGTTTGGTGGCTAGGCAGTCGACGGTTAGGATAGCGCTCTTGGTATAGTATTTGTGCTTCACGTCCATTGCAATTAGCGGCTCCATACAGCAACAACATATTGGCGTATTCTTCATTTGAAAAGAGGTGGTCATTTTACGAAAAAAAAACAACAACGTAACAACAAAATAACAGAAAACTTAACAAACTGAAGCAACAAGAATAACGTAAAACGATAACAAAATCACAAAACGAAAACAATAACAGTAAGCGCAACGGACACGTCAGATCGCAGAGGCAGTTAAGACTCGACAAATAAGTAAAACAATTTTTTCCAAAATTAACGTTTGACTGATAAGGAATAGACAAAATCAAACAATAGCGCAATTGCAGAGTGAAATAACAACCCTTTTTCTACCTGCTATGTACGTACGGCTATTGTCCAAATTCAACAAAAGAGACAAGAGATAGTATCGTGACTGGTAAGAGAGAGACAGACTACTAGCTCCCACGTATAGTGTTAGTGAACATACCGAAAGCAATTATGACAAATTGGCTTGTACTTGATTTAAGTTTTCGCAAATTGAGTCTTATGAATTAAGGCCCCGTTAGTTTAAATTGCGATTTACTCTAGTTATTTTTAAACAAATATGTGCAAATTGTATACCGATATAAAGGGTATGAACCACAGATGTTTTCCTAGAATTTAAAGTGCTCTAAAAATCATAAGTTTTTTTTTAAAGAATTTCAAAGTGGAATATGAAAATTATTTTTTCACTTTGTTTGTCGTTTAAGGACTCGTATCTAATTTTATATCTAACATTTGCTCCAAAACTGAATTTAATATGATTCTACAACTAATGCAGATAATTATTACAAAAGCATGTTTGGATTTTCAATGTTAAAAGTAAATTTAAAGTCGTTTGAAGTTTGAAAACTGGCTTTTTTCGAAATTAACTTAAAAAATTATTTAAAAAAAAACTATTGGGCCTGAGTCTTGTAATTAGGCCTCAATGTATAGCAGAAGGCTCCACGGGTCCACAGTTTTCGTTTGTCCATCCATGTGCCGAACACCCTGTATATATATATATATATATATATATATATATATATATAATATATATATATATATATATATAATAAGGCCTTCTTATTTTGGTTTTATTATGTCTTAGTTTTGATAGTAAAAGTAAATTTACATGATGAAAAATATATACATATATATATATAGATAGTATAAATGATTATATATAAGTATATGAACAATTAACGTACTGCAATGATAATATAGACTTTATTGACTCATTTCGTCATGTATATTTACTTTTACTATCAAAACTAAGATGTAGAAAAACCAAAATAAGAAGCCCTTAAACTTTTGTACTAAAAGTATTTATATATATATATTTATATGTGTATATATATATATTTACGTTTATATATAAAAAGTATATATATAAATGATATAAAGTATATGATCAATTAACGTATTGTAAAATTATATAGACTTCATTGTCTCATTTCATCGTGTAAATTTACTTTTACTATCAAAATTAAGACGTTGTAAAACCAAAATATGAAGGCCTTAAACTTTTATACTAAAAGTATATATACAAATATATATAGATATTATTAATGATTATATATAAGTATATGAACAATTAACGTATTGCAATGTTTATATAGACTTCATTGTCTCATTTCATCATGTATATTTACTTTTACTATCAAAACTAAGACGTAGTAAAACCAAAATAAGAAGGCCTTAAACTTTTGTACTAAAAGTATTTATATATATATTTATATGTGTATATATATATATTTACGTTTATATATAAAAAGTATATATATAAATGATATATATTGTATTTGATCAATTAACGTATTGTAAAATTATACCTGCGTGGATATGATCGGATGACCTGGTGATGAGCTATGATGATGAGCAAGAAGCTAGAATGGCAGTGGAAGAAATACGCAAGGTACATGCGGAAGCAGGCTTTACGTTACGAGGATGGAGCTCGAACAAGGAACACACGCTGCGTGACGTGCCTGCAGAATTAAAAGAATCTGCAAACTTAAGTTTAGGGGGCAAGCAGCCAGAAAATAAGATTCTGGGATTGTATTGGAATGCAGACAAAGATGTACTTGGATTCAACACAAGGATGAGCCGAGTACCACGGGACGTGGCTACAAGAAGCTGCTCACCGACAAAGAGACAGGCACTCAGTGCGGTCATGTCAGTGTTTGACCCACTGGGGCTCCTGTCGTATTATACGATCAGAGCAAAGATAATTCTGCTGAGTTTATGGAGACTGCAGATTCCTTGGGACGAAAACATACCCGAGGAGGAAGGTTACATGTTCAACCAATGGATTGAGCAGCTGCAAGATGTGAAGCACTTGCAGATTAGAAGATGCTACTTTGACAATCAGGACTTCGAAGTAGAGCTACATGTCTTCTGCGATGCGAGCGAACAAGCCTATGCGGCGGCGGCATACTGGCGGATCATGTATAGGGACAAAATAGACGTGGTCCTGGTAGCGGCTAAGGCGAAGGTGGCACCACGACGCACTCAAACCATACCAAGGCTTGAGTTGCAAGCAGCTGTATTAGGAGCTAGGTTAGCCGAGAATGTAAAGAAAGAACATCGACTACACCTTAGAAGAACGTGCTTCTGGTCAGACTCGACAACGTACCACTGGATAAAAAATGACGCAAGAAGATACACACCGTTCGTGGCACATCGACTCGGTGAGATAAATGAACTCACCGACAGGAAAGAATGGAAGTGGCTACCAACGGACGAATATGTGGCAGACGACGCAACGAGGTTCAACGAGGAACCACTGAATGAAGACCACAGATGGTTCCGTGGTCCTGAATTTCTACGCCACGAAGAAGAGGCGTGGCCCCAAGAAAAGGCCATAGACAACCGGGAAAATGAAGAAACCGTGGCAGTCACTAGAGAAGAAGAAGGCGACTTCGATTGGCTGCCCGACCCGGCCAGGTTCTCTAAGTATGACAAACTCGTATGCACTATAGCCTATGTGTTAGTGTTCACAGATCGCCTGCGGCAACGATGCTCGGGTATGACCGTGGCTCACCTCGAGCGCGCTGAGGCCCTGCTCGTGCGGCGCTCTCAAGGGGAGAGCTTCGCCGAGGAGCTGGGGCGCCTGCGCCGAGGGCAGCCGCTGCCGAGAACGAGTCGTCTCCGGAAGCTAGACCCGATGCTAGAAAATGGCGTCCTACGACTACGAGGACGCATCGGGGCAGCCACAGCACCGGAGGAGGCGAAGCGGCCTGTCATTCTGGACAGGCGACACCACATCACGAGACAGCTCGTGGCACGCGACGTACGTTAATTGTTCATATACTTATATATAATCATTTATACTATCTATATATATATATATATATATATATTTTTCATCATGTAAATTTACTTTTACTATCAAAACTAAGACGTAAAAAAACCAAAATAAGGCTTTAAACTTTTGTACTTAAAGTATTTATATATATATATATATATATATATATATATATATATATATATATATATATATATATATATATATATATATATATATATATATATATATATATATATATATATATATATATATATATATATATATATATATATATATATATATATATATATATATATATATATATATATATATATATATATATATAGATATTATAAATGATTACATATAAGTATATGAACAATTAACGTATTGTATATATATATATATATACAATACTTTAATTGTTATATATATATATATATATATATATATATATATATATATATATATATATATATATATATATATATATATATATATATATATATATATATATATATATATAAATATTACATATTATATATATATGTATAAAAATTATATATATATATGATATAAAGTATATGATCAATTAACGTATTGTAAAATTATATAGACTTCATTGTCTCATTTCATCGTGTAAATTTACTTTTACTATCAAAACTAAGACGTAGTAAAACCAAAATATGAAGGCCTTAAACTTTATTACTAAAAGTATATATACAAATATATATATAGATATTATAAATGATTATATATAAGTATATGAACAATTAACGTATTATATATATATATATATATATATATATATATATATAAAATTATGATTATATATAAGTATATGAACAATTAACGTATTGAAATGTTTAAATAGACTTCATTGTCTCATTTCATCATGTATATTTACTTTTACTATCAAAACTAAGACGTAGTAAAACCAAAATAAGAAGACCTTAAACTTTTGTACTAAAAGTATTTTTATATATTTTTATATGCGTATATATATAAATGATATTAAGTATATGATCAATTAACGTATTGTAATGATTATGTAGACTTCATTGTCTCATTTCATCATGTATATTTACTTTTACTATCAAAACTAAGACGTAGTAAAACCAAAATACGAAGGCTTTAAAGTTTTGTACTAAAAGTATTTTATATATTTTTATATGTGTATATATATATATATATATATATACGTTCATATATATAAAGAATATATATAAATGATATTGAGTATATGATCAATTAACGTATTGTTATGATTATGTAGACTTCATTGTCTCATTTCATCATGTAAATTTACTTTTACTCTCAAAACTAAGACGTAGAAAAACCAAAATAAGGCCTTAAACTTTTGTACTAAAAGTATTTATATATATATTTATATGTATATATATATATATATATATATATATATATATATATATATATATATACGTTTATATATAAAAAGTATATATATATATATATATATATATATATATATATATATGATATTAAGTATATGATCAATTAACGTATTGTAAAATTATATAGACTTCATTGTCTCATTTCATCGTGTAAATTTACTTTTACTATCAAAACTAAGACGTAGTTAAACCAAAATAAGGCCTTAAACTTTTGTACTAAAAGTATTTTTATATATTTTTATATGCGTATATATATAAATGATATTAAGTATATGATCAATTATCGTATTGTAATGATTATGTAGACTTCATTGTCTCATTTCATCATGGAAATTTACTTTTACTATCAAAACTTAGACGTAGTAAAACCAAAATAAGAAGGCATTAAACTTTTGTACTATAAGTATTTATACATATTTTTATAGGCGTATATATATATATATATATATATATATATATATATATATATATATATATATATATATATATATATATATATATATATATATATATATATATATATATATATAAATGATATTAAGTATATGATCAATTAACGTATTGTAATGATAGTAAAACCAAAATACGAAGGCTTTAAACTTTTGTACTAAAAGTATTTTTATATATTTTTATATGTGTATACATATATACGTTCATATATATAAAGTATATATATAAATGATATTAAGTATATGATCAATTAACGTATTGTAAAATTACATAGACTTCATTGTCTCATTTCATCATGTATATTTACTTTTACTATCAAAACTAAGACGTAGTAAAACCAAAATAAGAAGGCCTTAAACTTTTATACTAAAAGTATATATACAAATATATATATATAGATAGTATAAATGATTATATAGACTTCAGTGTCTCATTTCGTCATGTGTATTTACTTTCATGATGTGGTAAAACCATACATTATAATATATATTATAATATATAATATAATATATATATATATATATATATATATATATGTGTGTATATATATATATACATATATATATATATATATATATATATATATATATATATATATACATATATATATATATATATATATATATATATATATATATATATATATATATATATATATATATATATATATATATATATATATATATATATATATATATATATATATATATATATATATATATATATATATATATATATATATATATATGTATATATATATATATATATATATATATATTTATTTATATATATATAACAATTAACGTATTGTATATATATATATATATATACAATACGTTAATTGATCATATACTTTATATCATATAAATATATATATACTTTTTATATATAAACGTATATATATATATATATATATATAAATAAAAAATATATATAAAATATATATATATATAATAAGGCCTTCTTATTTTGGTTTTACTATGTCTTAGTTTTGATATTAAAAGTAAATTTAGATGATGAAAAAATATATATAT
>OY751440.1:13444744-13457244 GCA_963565745.1 Phengaris arion | reverse complement strand
ATATGAAGGCCTTAAACTTTTATACTAAAAGTATATATACAAATATATATAGATATTATTAATGATTATATATAAGTATATGAACAATTAACGTATTGCAATGTTTATATAGACTTCATTGTCTCATTTCATCATGTATATTTACTTTTACTATCAAAACTAAGACGTAGTAAAACCAAAATAAGAAGGCCTTAAACTTTTGTACTAAAAGTATTTATATATATATTTATATGTGTATATATATATATTTACGTTTATATATAAAAAGTATATATATAAATGATATATATTGTATTTGATCAATTAACGTATTGTAAAATTATACCTGCGTGGATATGATCGGATGACCTGGTGATGAGCTATGATGATGAGCAAGAAGCTAGAATGGCAGTGGAAGAAATACGCAAGGTACATGCGGAAGCAGGCTTTACGTTACGAGGATGGAGCTCGAACAAGGAACACACGCTGCGTGACGTGCCTGCAGAATTAAAAGAATCTGCAAACTTAAGTTTAGGGGGCAAGCAGCCAGAAAATAAGATTCTGGGATTGTATTGGAATGCAGACAAAGATGTACTTGGATTCAACACAAGGATGAGCCGAGTACCACGGGACGTGGCTACAAGAAGCTGCTCACCGACAAAGAGACAGGCACTCAGTGCGGTCATGTCAGTGTTTGACCCACTGGGGCTCCTGTCGTATTATACGATCAGAGCAAAGATAATTCTGCTGAGTTTATGGAGACTGCAGATTCCTTGGGACGAAAACATACCCGAGGAGGAAGGTTACATGTTCAACCAATGGATTGAGCAGCTGCAAGATGTGAAGCACTTGCAGATTAGAAGATGCTACTTTGACAATCAGGACTTCGAAGTAGAGCTACATGTCTTCTGCGATGCGAGCGAACAAGCCTATGCGGCGGCGGCATACTGGCGGATCATGTATAGGGACAAAATAGACGTGGTCCTGGTAGCGGCTAAGGCGAAGGTGGCACCACGACGCACTCAAACCATACCAAGGCTTGAGTTGCAAGCAGCTGTATTAGGAGCTAGGTTAGCCGAGAATGTAAAGAAAGAACATCGACTACACCTTAGAAGAACGTGCTTCTGGTCAGACTCGACAACGTACCACTGGATAAAAAATGACGCAAGAAGATACACACCGTTCGTGGCACATCGACTCGGTGAGATAAATGAACTCACCGACAGGAAAGAATGGAAGTGGCTACCAACGGAGGAATATGTGGCAGACGACGCAACGAGGTTCAACGAGGAACCACTGAATGAAGACCACAGATGGTTCCGTGGTCCTGAATTTCTACGCCACGAAGAAGAGGCGTGGCCCCAAGAAAAGGCCATAGACAACCGGGAAAATGAAGAAACCGTGGCAGTCACTAGAGAAGAAGAAGGCGACTTCGATTGGCTGCCCGACCCGGCCAGGTTCTCTAAGTATGACAAACTCGTATGCACTATAGCCTATGTGTTAGTGTTCACAGATCGCCTGCGGCAACGATGCTCGGGTATGACCGTGGCTCACCTCGAGCGCGCTGAGGCCCTGCTCGTGCGGCGCTCTCAAGGGGAGAGCTTCGCCGAGGAGCTGGGGCGCCTGCGCCGAGGGCAGCCGCTGCCGAGAACGAGTCGTCTCCGGAAGCTAGACCCGATGCTAGAAAATGGCGTCCTACGACTACGAGGACGCATCGGGGCAGCCACAGCACCGGAGGAGGCGAAGCGGCCTGTCATTCTGGACAGGCGACACCACATCACGAGACAGCTCGTGGCACGCGACGTACGTTAATTGTTCATATACTTATATATAATCATTTATACTATCTATATATATATATATATATATATTTTTCATCATGTAAATTTACTTTTACTATCAAAACTAAGACGTAAAAAAACCAAAATAAGGCTTTAAACTTTTGTACTTAAAGTATTTATATATATATATATATATATATATATATTATAAATGATTACATATAAGTATATGAACAATTAACGTATTGTATATATATATATATATACAATACTTTAATTGTTATATATATATATATATATATATAAATATTACATATTATATATATATGTATAAAAAGTATATATATATATGATATAAAGTATATGATCAATTAACGTATTGTAAAATTATATAGACTTCATTGTCTCATTTCATCGTGTAAATTTACTTTTACTATCAAAACTAAGACGTAGTAAAACCAAAATATGAAGGCCTTAAACTTTATTACTAAAAGTATATATACAAATATATATATAGATATTATAAATGATTATATATAAGTATATGAACAATTAACGTATTATATATATATATATATATATATATATATATATATATATATATAAAATTATGATTATATATAAGTATATGAACAATTAACGTATTGAAATGTTTAAATAGACTTCATTGTCTCATTTCATCATGTATATTTACTTTTACTATCAAAACTAAGACGTAGTAAAACCAAAATAAGAAGACCTTAAACTTTTGTACTAAAAGTATTTTTATATATTTTTATATGCGTATATATATAAATGATATTAAGTATATGATCAATTAACGTATTGTAATGATTATGTAGACTTCATTGTCTCATTTCATCATGTATATTTACTTTTACTATCAAAACTAAGACGTAGTAAAACCAAAATACGAAGGCTTTAAAGTTTTGTACTAAAAGTATTTTATATATTTTTATATGTGTATATATATATATATATATATATATACGTTCATATATATAAAGAATATATATATATATATATATATATATATATATATATATATACGTTTATATATAAAAAGTATATATATATATATATATATATATATATATATATATATATGATATTAAGTATATGATCAATTAACGTATTGTAAAATTATATAGACTTCATTGTCTCATTTCATCGTGTAAATTTACTTTTACTATCAAAACTAAGACGTAGTTAAACCAAAATAAGGCCTTAAACTTTTGTACTAAAAGTATTTTTATATATTTTTATATGCGTATATATATAAATGATATTAAGTATATGATCAATTATCGTATTGTAATGATTATGTAGACTTCATTGTCTCATTTCATCATGGAAATTTACTTTTACTATCAAAACTTAGACGTAGTAAAACCAAAATAAGAAGGCATTAAACTTTTGTACTATAAGTATTTATACATATTTTTATAGGCGTATATATATATATATATATATATATATATATATATATATATATATATATATATATATATATATATATATATATATATATATATAATGATATTAAGTATATGATCAATTAACGTATTGTAATGATAGTAAAACCAAAATACGAAGGCTTTAAACTTTTGTACTAAAAGTATTTTTATATATTTTTATATGTGTATACATATATACGTTCATATATATAAAGTATATATATAAATGATATTAAGTATATGATCAATTAACGTATTGTAAAATTACATAGACTTCATTGTCTCATTTCATCATGTATATTTACTTTTACTATCAAAACTAAGACGTAGTAAAACCAAAATAAGAAGGCCTTAAACTTTTATACTAAAAGTATATATACAAATATATATATAGATAGTATAAATGATTATATAGACTTCAGTGTCTCATTTCGTCATGTGTATTTACTTTCATGATGTGGTAAAACCATACATTATAATATATATTATAATATATAATATAATATATATATATATATATATATATATATATATATATATATATATATATATATATATGTGTATATATATATATATAAATATATATATATATATATATATGTGTGTGTATATATATATATATATATACATATATATATATATATATATATATATATATATATATATATATATATATATATATATATATATATATATATATATATATATATATATATATATTTATATATATATAACAATTAACGTATTGTATATATATATATATATATACAATACGTTAATTGATCATATACTTTATATCATATAAATATATATATACTTTTTATATATAAACGTATATATATATATATATATAAATAAAAAATATATATAAAATATATATATATATAATAAGGCCTTCTTATTTTGGTTTTAGTATGTCTTAGTTTTGATATTAAAAGTAAATTTAGATGATGAAAAAATATATATATATATAAGTATATGAACAATTAACGTACTGCAATGATAATATAGACTTTATTGACTCATTTCGTCATGTATATTTACTTTTACTATCATATATATAATATTTGTACATATACTTTTAGGATAAAAGTTTAAGGTCTTCATATTTTGGTTATATTATGTGTTAGTTTTGATAGTAAAAGTAAATATACATGATGAAATGAGACAATAAAGTCTATATAATCATTACAATACGTTAATTGTTCATATACTTAATGGCACTTATATATATATATATATATATATATATATATACTTTATATCAATAAACGTATAAATATATACACATATAAAAATATATATAAATACTTTTAGTACAAAAGTTTAAGGGCTTCTTATTTTGGTTTTTCTACATCTTAGTTTTGATAGTAAAAGTAAATATACATGACGAAATGAGTCAATAAAGTCTATATTATCATTGCAGTACGTTAATTGTTCATATACTTATATGTAATCATTTATACTATATATATATATATATATATATATATATATTTTTTTTTTTCATCATGTAAATTTACTTTTACTATCAAAACTAAGACATAATAAAACCAAAATAAGAAGGCCTTATTATATATATTTTATATATATATATATATATATATATATATATATATAATATATTTATAATATTTATGATTATATATAAGTATATGATCAATTAACGTATTGTAATGATTATATAGACTTCATTGTCTCATTTCGTCATGTATATTTACTTTTACTGTCAAAACTAAGACGTAGTAAAACCAAAATAAGAAGGCCTTAAACTTTTGTACTAAAAGTATTTTTATATATTTTTATATGCGTATATATATAAATGATATTAAGTATATGATCAATTATCGTATTGTAATGATTATGTAGACTTCATTGTCTCATTTCATCATGGAAATTTACTTTTTCTATCAAAACTTAGACGTAGTAAAACCAAAATAAGAAGGCATTAAACTTTTGTACTAAAAGTATTTATATATATTTTTATATGCGTATATAAATAAAATATATTTATATAAATGATATTAAGTATATGATCAATTAACGTATTGTAATGATTATGTAGACTTCATTGTCTCATTTCATCATGTAAATTTACTTTTACTATCAAAACTAAGACGTAGTAAAACCAAAATAAGAAGGCATTAAACTTTTGTACTAAAAGTATTTATATATATATTTATATGTGTATATATATAAACGTTTATATATATAAAGTATATATATAAATGATATTAAGTATATGATCAATTAACGTATTGTAATGATTTTGTAGACTTCATTGTCTCATTTCATCATGTAAATTTACTTTTACTATCAAAACTAAGACGTAGAAAAACCAAAATAAGGCCTTAAACTTTTGTACTAAAAGTATTTATATATATATTTATATGTGTATATATATAAACGTTTTTATATATAAAGTATATATATAAATGATATTAAGTATATGATCAATTAACGTATTGTAATGATTATATAGACTTCATTGTCTCATTTCATCGTGTAAATTTACTTTTACTATCAAAACTAAGACGTAGTAAAACCAAAATATGAAGGCCTTAAACTTTTATACTAAAAGAATATATACAAATATATATATATATATATAGATATTATTAATGATTATATATAAGTATATGAACAATTAACGTATTGCAATGTTTATATAGACTTCATTGTCTCATTTCATCATGTATATTTACTTTTACTATCAAAACTAAGACGTAGTAAAACCAAAATAAGAAGGCCTTAAACTTTTGTACTAAAAGTATTTATATATATATTTATATGTGTATATATATATATATATATTTACGTTTATATATAAAAAGTATATATATAAATGATATTAAGTATATGATCAATTAACGTATTGTAAAGTTATATAGACTTCATTGTCTCATTTCATCATGGAAATTTACTTTTACTATCAAAACTTAGACGTAGTAAAACCAAAATAAGAAGGCATTAAACTTTTGTACTATAAGTATTTATACATATTTTTATAGGCGTATATATATAAAATATATATATATATATATATATATATATATAAATGATATTAAGTATATGATCAATTAACGTATTGTAAAATTATATAGACTTCATTGTCTCATTTCATCGTGTTAATTTTACTTTTACTATCAAAACTAAGACGTAGTTAAACCAAAATATGAAGGCGTTAAACGTTAATATAACCAAAATATGAAGACCTTAAACTTTTATCCTAAAAGTATATGTACAAATATTATATATATGATAGTAAAAGTAAATATACATGACGAAATGAGTCAATAAAGTCTATATTATCATTGCAGTACGTTAATTGTTCATATACTTATATATATATATTTTTTCATCATCTAAATTTACTTTTACTATCAAAACTAAGACGTAGTAAAACCAAAATATGAAGGCCGTAAACTTTTATACCAAAAGTATATATACAAATATATATATATATATATATATATATATATTATAAATGATTATATATAAGTATATGAACAATTAACGTATTGCAATCATTTGAATGATTAAAATAAGATGGCCTTAAACTTTTATACTAAAAGTATATATACAAATATATATAGATAGTATAAATGATTATATATAAGTGTATGAACAATTAACGTATTGCAATGTTTATATAGACTTCATTGTCTCATTTCATCATGTATATTTACTTTTACTATCAAAACTAAGACGTAGTAAAACCAAAATAAGGCCTTAAACTTTTGTACTAAAAGTATTTTTATATATTTTTATATGCGTATATATATAAATGATATTAAGTATATGATCAATTATCGTATTGTAATGATTATGTAGACTTCATTGTCTCATTTCATCATGGAAATTTACTTTTACTATCAAAACTTAGACGTAGTAAAACCAAAATAAGAAGGCATTAAACTTTTGTACTATAAGTATTTATACATATTTTTATAGGCGTATATATATAAAATATATATATATATATATATATATATATATATATATATATATATATATATATAAATGATATTAAGTATATGATCAATTAACGTATTGTAAAATTACATAGACTTCATTGTCTCATTTCATCATGTATATTTACTTTTACTATCAAAACTAAGACGTAGTAAAACCAAAATAAGAAGGCCTTAAACTTTTATACTAAAAGTATATATACAAATATATATATAGATAGTATAAATGATTATATAGACTTCAGTGTCTCATTTCGTCATGTATATTTTTTTCATGATGTGGTAAAACCATACATTATAATATATATATTATCTCTCTCTCTCTCTCTATATATATATATATATATATATATATATATATATATATATATATATATATATATATATACTTTTTTTGTATATATACTTTTGGTATAAAAGTTTAAGTATATGATCAATTAACGTATTGTAATGATTATATAGACTTCATTGTCTCATTTCAGCATATATATTAATTTTACTATAAAAACTAAGACATAGTAAAACCAAAATATGAAGGCCTTAAACTTTTATCCTAAAAGTATATATACAAATATATATATATATATATATATAGATAGTATAAATGATTATGTATAAGCATATACTTATATATTATCATTCATACTATCTATATATATATATTTGTATATATACTTTTAGTATAAAAGTTTAAGGCCTTCTTATTTTGGTTTTACTACGTCTTAGTTTTGATAGTAAAAGTAAATATACATGATGAAATGAGACAATGAAGTTTATATAATCATTACAATTCGTTAATTGATCATATACTTATATATAATCATAAATATTATAAATATATATTATATATATAAAATATAATATATTATATATATCATATATTTATAATATTTATGATTATATATAAGTATATGATCAATTAACGTATTGTAATGATTATGTAGACTTCATTGTCTCATTTCATCATGTAATTTTACTTTTACTACCATAACTAAGACGTAGTAAAACCAAAATAAGAAGGCCTTAAACTTTTATACTAAAAGTATATATACAAATATTTATAAATAGTATAAATGATTATATATAAGCATATGAACAATTTACGTATTGCAATGATTATATAGACTTCATTGTCTTATTTCATCATGTAAATTTACTTTTACTATCAAAGCTAAGACGTAGTAAAATCAAAGTAAGAAGGCTGTAATGGAACAGCAGATGTATTGGTTGGCACACTTAATCTTGGCCGAAATCAACACCTGGTCCTATGTGGACTGTATATTCTTCCTCTTCGATAGCTCAGGGATTCGATTGAAACGACAGATTGAAACGCATGTTCGTTTTTATTCTCCCTGAAACTATACATAGAGCATTATTTTCTTCCAGTTTTCTTCCAGAGTTTCTTCCAGATCTTCTTCGTATTCTGGTCATGTGGACCGAAGACCGACTGATTTTACAGTGAATTATGCCGGATCTCGGCGCTATATATACACCCGCAATCTGGGAGGCTCCGCAGGGTTGCGAGGTCATGACCCCGTGTCATGGTTTCATGCTATCTCGTTTCGTGCAGTGCGTCTCTTTCTTGCACTCACGTATTCGTTCGCGGTAACCTGTTAAGCCCCACAGATTGCTAGATGCGTAAAAAGTTACCTTATACCTAAAAACTCGATACAATACAATGTCTTACAATTATTTACATATTCTAATACATTATATACAAGGTACACACACAGATTAAAGTCTTATTTACATTAATTGCAATTCTATCCACAACATCCTCCCCCCGGCGCAGCTTGCGTAGCCTCTTCCTTTGTCAGTATCACGAGCTTGCTCACGGGCCTCTTGAAGGTTCCTGTTCGTGTCCGCACCTCCGCGATGCGAACTCCTCCATCTGGTCCGGCGAACGTCTTCTCGATGACCCCCAGTGGCCACACGTTGCGGGGAAGCGTGTTGTCGACGACCAACACGACGTCTCCTTCGGATATTGTCGCCGTGTCACGCCGCGACTCTCCTCGAGGTACCAGGGTAGGTAGGTACTCGCGTAGCCAGCGTCGCCAGAAGTTGTCGGCGAGCGCTTGGCTGGCGCGCCATATGCGCCTCTCGTCTTCGCTGCATGGACCCGTTGAGGGTAGGCCCATTGATGAACCCAACAGGAAGTGGTTGGGTGTCAGCGCCTCGGGATCTTGAGGATCAACGCTTACGTGTGTCAGTGGGCGAGCGTTGACGCTGAATTCTGCTTCTTGTAGCAGGGTCTGTAGTAGTTATTCCGTGGTGACCTTTTCGTGTAGCGTGGCGCTCAGTGCGGTTGTGATGGACCGTACGAGCCGCTCCCACGCTCCCCCTGGTTTGGTGCTCCAGGGGGAATGAAGCGCCATTCCATGTGGTGGCGGAGACCCTCTTCTTGTAGGGCGGGTCCCCACTCCTTGTAGGCGCTGCGGAGCTCGTTGTCTGCTCCTCGAAAGTTGGTGGCGTTGTCCGAGTACATAATCTTCGGCCATCCTCTTCTCGCCGCCATTCTTCTTAGTGCCATGATCGCAGAGTCTGTTGATAGTGATGGCACTAACTCGATGTGTACTGCTCTCGTCGTTAGGCACGTGAATAACGCACCCCATCTCTTCTCTCTTCGTCTTCCGATCTTCACCAGCATGGGCCCAAAGTAGTCCACCCCACAATTGGAGAAAGGGCGGTGGTAAGGCTCCAGGCGAGCTCGGGGCAGGTCCCCGACGGTGGGACGGCGTGGCTGGCCCCAGCGCGCGTGACAGAACATACAGTTCCGTTCCGTCGCTCGCACCGTAGGCCTCAGGTGCAGGATCCAGTATCGCTGCCGCAGGTCGTTGGTCACACGCTCCCGATTGGCGTGCCCAGCTCTCCGGTGCTCGCGTGCCACGAGCAGTCTCGTGATGTGGTGTCGCCTGTCCAGAATGACAGGCCGCTTCGCCTCCTCCGGTGCTGTGGCTGCCCCGATGCGTCCTCGTAGTCGTAGGACGCCATTTTCTAGCATCGGGTCTAGCTTCCGGAGACGACTCGTTCTCGGCAGCGGCTGCCCTCGGCGCAGGCGCCCCAGCTCCTCGGCGAAGCTCTCCCCTTGAGAGCGCCGCACGAGCAGGGCCTCAGCGCGCTCGAGGTGAGCCACGGTCATACCCGAGCATCGTTGCCGCAGGCGATCTGTGAACACTAACACATAGGCTATAGTGCATACGAGTTTGTCATACTTAGAGAACCTGGCCGGGTCGGGCAGCCAATCGAAGTCGCCTTCTTCTTCTCTAGTGACTGCCACGGTTTCTTCATTTTCCCGGTTGTCTATGGCCTTTTCTTGGGGCCACGCCTCTTCTTCGTGGCGTAGAAATTCAGGACCACGGAACCATCTGTGGTCTTCATTCAGTGGTTCCTCGTTGAACCTCGTTGCGTCGTCTGCCACATTTTCCTCCGTTGGTAGCCACTTCCATTCTTTCCTGTCGGTGAGTTCATTTATCTCACCGAGTCGATGTGCCACGAACGGTGTGTATCTTCTTGCGTCATTTTTTATCCAGTGGTACGTTGTCGAGTCTGACCAGAAGCACGTTCTTCTAAGGTGTAGTCGATGTTCTTTCTTTACATTCTCGGCTAACCTAGCTCCTAATACAGCTGCTTGCAACTCAAGCCTTGGTATGGTTTGAGTACGTCGTGGTGCCACCTTCGCCTTAGCCGCTACCAGGACCACGTCTATTTTGTCCCTATACATGATCCGCCAGTATGCCGCCGCCGCATAGGCTTGTTCGCTCGCATCGCAGAAGACATGTAGCTCTACTTCGAAGTCCTGATTGTCAAAGTAGCATCTTCTAATCTGCAAGTGCTTCACATCTTGCAGCTGCTCAATCCATTGGTTGAACATGTAACCTTCCTCCTCGGGTATGTTTTCGTCCCAAGGAATCTGCAGTCTCCATAAACTCAGCAGAATTATCTTTGCTCTGATCGTATAATACGACAGGAGCCCCAGTGGGTCAAACACTGACATGACCGCACTGAGTGCCTGTCTCTTTGTCGGTGAGCAGCTTCTTGTAGCCACGTCCCGTGGTACTCGGCTCATCCTTGTGTTGAATCCAAGTACATCTTTGTCTGCATTCCAATACAATCCCAGAATCTTATTTTCTGGCTGCTTGCCCCCTAAACTTAAGTTTGCAGATTCTTTTAATTCTGCAGGCACGTCACGCAGCGTGTGTTCCTTGTTCGAGCTCCATCCTCGTAACGTAAAGCCTGCTTCCGCATGTACCTTGCGTATTTCTTCCACTGCCATTCTAGCTTCTTGCTCATCATCATAGCTCATCACCAGGTCATCCGATCATATCCACGCAGGTATAATTTTACAATACGTTAATTGATCAAATACAATATATATCATTTATATATATACTTTTTATATATAAACGTAAATATATATATATACACATATAAATATATATATAAATACTTTTAGTACAAAAGTTTAAGGCCTTCTTATTTTGGTTTTACTACGTCTTAGTTTTGATAGTAAAAGTAAATATACATGATGAAATGAGACAATGAAGTCTATATAAACATTGCAATACGTTAATTGTTCATATACTTATATATAATCATTTATACTATCTATATATATATATGTATATATTTTTCATCATGTAAATTTACTTTTACTATCAAAACTAAGACATAATAAAACCAAAATAAGAAGGCCTTATTATATATATATATATATATATATATATATATATATATATATATATATATATATATATATATATATGTATAATATTTATGATTATATCTTCTTCTTCTTCTTCATTGTCTCATTTCATCATGGAAATTTACTTTTACTATCAAACCTTAGACGTAGTAAAACCAAAATAAGAAGGCATTAAACTTTTGTACTAAAAGTATTTATATATATTTTTATATATGTATATATATAAACGTTTATATATATAAAGTATATATATATATAAATGATATTAAGTATATGATCAATTAACGAATTGTAATGATTATATAGACTTTATTGTCTCATTTCATCATGTATATTTACTTTTACTATCAAAACTAACACATAATATAACCAAAATATGAAGACCTTAAACTTTTATCCTAAAAGTATATGTACAAATATTATATATATGATAGTAAAAGTAAATATACATGACGAAATGAGTCAATAAAGTCTATATTATCATTGCAGTACGTTAATTGTTCATATACTTATATATATATATATTTTTTCATCATCTAAATTTACTTTTAATATCAAAACTAAGACATAGTAAAACCAAAATAAGAAGGCCTTATTATATATATAT